>JAECUM010001461.1:0-97067 GCA_016617855.1 Megalonaias nervosa
ATGTGACCTGGCTCTGTTTTAAGAAAGCAAATTGCGTAGGATCTATAAATCGATATTTACGTACATGTTGACAATTAGTACTAATAATCGTAATAATAAGACTTAAAATGGCGTTCTTGACGTAGTTTCTCACTGACTGATGAGATATGGAAGATTCGAGAATAATTCTGTAGTTTTCCATTGGTTGCGCGAGGTCAGGTGAATAAGATAGTTCATCAAAATCAATAGTATATGCTGTCACATGGTGTCCATTGCGTATGCTGTCACATGGGGTCTATTGCGAAGTACAGTCGCTATATCCGGTGTATGGAGACAATTAAGCATTCAGTTTCATTCCGATTTCTGGAGTCATTCACGCTTTTTGTGTTCCTGATGTAAGTCTGCAGACGTACTTTATGTTGTACTTAGATATTTTTAGAGAGGAAAAACATTTGTTTGGACTGTTCAGTGGTGATAGAAAGTGCTCATTATTTGGAAAATAATATTATTCTAGGACTGTTATAAATTATTCGAAAGAATTCTTAAAAATGCCATGTTGACAACGTCGCGATTCTTTGAGAACCAGTAACTTTCCGGTATTGAAAATTATTAGGGACTTTTCATTCGTTTAGGACTTTCATAGACCTTTATAACAACTAATTTGGATTCACTTCATTATACTGTAAGTTCCTCTGACATTTTTCATTATCACTTTAATAATTAAATTGTTTGTTAAGTTTTACGAAACTTGCTGGTTTTGCATCTTTTCATTTACATAAGTTTGTGGCCATAGAGTCATCGCAGTTGGTATGTAAGAAGCCCTATGCAGAATTCTGTTAACAAAATCTTAACTAGAAAAATAATTGTGCAGATAATCTGAAACTGTTACCTCTTGCTCAAAATTCTCTCTGAATACTGTAACTACTTGACAAATAACTTATTACCGGGTAACCCAATCAATTTAAAAACGAAAATGGCATCATATTGTTATGAAAAACGAGCATCATAAGCGTCTGTTATATTGCTTTAAATCGCCAAGATCACGTTTTGTATAACCACTGAATATGCAAACAATGAATTCTGTCATTGAACAGACAGTGACTAATTTCTCTGGTACATGTGCCAATATTTATGTAAGGTGGAATCAGAGGCCAGCTGACAGACACACGTCCACATCTCTGACAATATTTTGTACTTTAGAATATGATTTGGTTTTGGAGTTATATTTGAACGATATTAGTAAGAAACCTTTACACTCTCTACATTGATTCATTCTGTCAAACCAATTTGTACACTTTATTAAAGGAATACAGTGGCTGGTGTGACAATATACCAGATTTCCGCTGGTGACGTTCTTAAATCCTCGGCTACTTTTATTCACAATCCAGCTGATACATCAAAGGTTTCTTTAGGTTCCCTAGGAGTAAGGCCAAAAGCTTATTGTATGGTGTTTCGACCATCGTGAGTCGCCCGTTATCAGTCGCCAGTTGTGCAAGAGCCATCATCATTTGCTATATATCAACTTAATTCTTCCAATCCATTCAAGGTATATAACTATAGTTCACAGAAAACATCAAAGTCTCCCCAATATTTGCTAATTTGCTGTCATCTATGGCAGCCGTTTCTAAAATAGACGAAAGTTGAATAGCTTTTTCTTCACAAAACCAATCTAATAGACCGTCCTTGCTAAAAACAAAAATAACTATGAAAATTATATCGATTTACCGTGAAAAATGGCCGCCATTATTCAAATTGAAAAATCTTTAAACGACTTAATTCTCTAAAATCGCTCAAGGAATTAACCAAAATTTATAATAAAGCTTTGTTACCATAAAGTTCGTTCAAGTTTGTGTAACAGCATCACTCCATCATCAAATGTGGCCGCTGGCATTAAAAGATAGAAAAGTATTTTT
Organism: Megalonaias nervosa; assembly: GCA_016617855.1. Classification (NCBI taxonomy): domain Eukaryota; kingdom Metazoa; phylum Mollusca; class Bivalvia; order Unionida; family Unionidae; genus Megalonaias; species Megalonaias nervosa. The sequence continues at coordinate 1,893 of JAECUM010001461.1, forward strand.
CTCAAGAACCCCTTAATATAATTTTACCACAAAATTGAGGGAAATAGACCTGACTTAAAGATTTCAAAATTTATGCAAATGATACTGATTCGGTTTGAAATATGACTATCATTACTAAACAATTTTATCTTATTTAATAACATCTCTAAATCCGTTCCTAAACATGAACATAACTGAAAGAAAGCATTCTGGGATAAACTGGACTTTTCAAATGTGTAGAATTTATGCAAATTTCCAGTCAAATAGGCAGCAGTTAAAACAAAAAAAGAGAAGTTTTTGACGACTTCTTTTAGAAAACTAACAAAATTTTTACCAAATTTGACAGAAAGCATCTCGTTATGGTCGTCCTTAAATTTTACACAAAGATGATGCTATTTTAACAAAATCGTAGTTATGTGCTATTTGTGTTTTACGTTTTCGATTATAGCCTTGTTAGAATTTAGTGGTTATTTGTTTCATTATAGGGAGTCGGTATTGGGAATTACAACATTCACGAGACTTTATGGTAACATGGATTAGCTTCATAAAATGGATCTTACACTAATTACACAGCTTAAAACTCGGGATATATGTATTTAGGAATTTAGTATAGGAATAAGTCTTTGTATTAGGTCTTTGGGTCATAATTTAAGCGCATGGCGTAAAGTACCAATTGTCAGCTTGGAAATATTTACTGATGAGTCATACAGATGTACACCATCCAAAACCGTGCAAATATGAAGTTAGGGTCTCGTGACTGTCTGGTCCTTAGTTATTACAGGAAAATCAGTGATTAGAGGAAAATTATATATGGTAGTCGTGTGTTTAAGAACCTTTCACTTGACAACGATAATTGTCTTGTATTCCTTGAAAATAGGGGGAACAATGGATTTCAAGCCGGACTTATGCATATATTGTTTCACTTGCTCGGTAGCCAGATCCCTTGCATTTACAATATGTTCGCATATATGGATGAAGATAAAAAATGAAACCTTGAAACAAGAACATTCTTGGCTGATGCACATAATTTTAAATAAAATTGAATAGGTTTTGTACTAACTCAGATGTCTCGATCATCCGTTCTCACATTTGGTGTTTTGACAAATGTCAACCATGTAAGCTATCTCAAGCCAAACTGGGCCTTTCCTTGGACCGCAAATAATTGCATCAGCTCAAAGATGACTGTAGATTCAATTTTATCACATTTCCTGATATGTAGGACCCAATTTCATAATAAATCATTCAAACATAGGAAATGTTTCACGATGGGAATTTAAAACAAAGATTATTGCAAAACTAATCATTATTTGCCAATGAATGGTAAGAAGGTGATATAATTTACTCGGATAAAGCAAATAATCACCTAGCAAACTGTTATTTCTCGTCTTAAAAACGGAAATAAATATGCAGGCTGCAGTGATAAAAATCTTTAGAAAGTTAGCTTGAATTAAAAAATAATGATTTAAAAAGTGACACTAAAAAGTGTTATTAATTTCCATGGATAAATACTTCTTTTCAATGTTTCAATCTTAAATATGAATTATGTAACAAAAAAATATAGCAGTAGGTAAAGTGTGTTCCTTTTGAATATGATCCCTATTTTAATTCACTATTTTTATTCAAACATAATTTTCAGAAAATCAGCTTGTGTGCACCGCTTACAAGACCGCTCCGGTGGTCTAGTGGTATTGAGCGTCTGCCTAAGATGCGGGAGGTCGTGGGTTTGAACCCCGGCCAAGTCATACCAAAGACTTATAAAAATGCTGCCAGCAGCTGATTCGTTTTGGCGCTCAACATTGGGAGGTTAGTATTAGGACTGGTCGGCCTGGTGTGAGGATAATGTGACTGGGTAGGACATGATGCTATATGTCTGCGGCATGATGCCCAAGAGCAAGACATCACTATAAACTGCCATACTGCAGACATCGTAGCGATATGACTGAAAAATTGTTAAAGCTACATTTAAAATCCAAATCACACACAAACACACTGTAACACATACGCACCGCTTACAATCAGTTGAAGTAGCGCTACAAATTGCGAGCTTCTTGCACAATCATGGGCTGTACAAACTTCTGGTGGCGTCGCATTGTTACGTCACACTGACCTTTACTGTAGGTGACACGTATTTTGTCTGCAAAACAGATGTTTCTTTCTCTCCGCGCATTGTATATGGAAACAAACCGGATTCGTCTTTGAATCACTTAAAAAGAGATGATAAATTAAGGATATCTACGTTTTTGCGTATATATGAGGAAATTTTTCACGAGTAAAATATAAAAATTGTATTGTTACGAGTGGCGAAGCCTATTTGTATGGATTTGTTTCTCTATTCTTAGCAAACGTCAACCAATGGCTACATTTCAGTATTGATAAAAAGAAGTTCCGAAATGTTACAATAACTTTATGACAGCGACTTTACGCAAATTTAGATTGCATGTATAATGTTTCAAGTTGTGTATGTTGTCAAATTAATCAATGTTTTCATACTAAAATATAGAAATTTATATTTTCTTTTACACATTTCTCGCGCAGATTCATATAGTAAAAATTACTGGGGAGAGGGGTACTACAGCAACATGACAGAACGATCAAACAGACTTCAGAGCGTGAAATCATGACACATATTTTAGTGATTGTGAGTGTTCTTGTATGGAATTTGGCTGCTATAGTTGTTTATTTTTGGATTCAGACTCAAATTTCGTTTGTTAAGAAGCTTGCAGTCTATTTCTGTAACAGAAGCTGCACTCAAATTTCGATTGTCCCTTAAATACGGTGTGCAATCGCTAATCAATGCCTGATTACTCCATGATTTTCTGATATGATTATGATTTACTGGGAGTTGCAATCGCTGCGTAAATAATTTTACTATGATATGTAATCATTTCTTAAAATGCGTATGATTTGTCGTTGAGTACAGCAGGTATACAATACTGTATTGGTGACATAGACTATCGAATGGCAACAGGTCATTCAAGTTTAGTCGCTGAAAAGTTAGCATGATTCATGTGGAAAACTAATTATAAAACGTAGATAAAGTAAATGCTTGAACCTTAATTTTTGTTGTTTGGGGTTCATTTTTATGCATTCTTTACGACACCTTTTCATTCATTACACACATATACATAACAGGGCCAACAGTCTTTACACATTTTAATATCTATTCATCCTGGTGGAGAGAGAAGGAAAATAACAAGAAAAAATAACATAGACCGAGGATCATACTGAAGGGCAGATATCCATACTATAATGGAAAAAAAAGAACTGAGTTCCAAAGGTGATATCGCAACTGTGAAGATAAAAGTGGCATCGCATTGTGGCGATATTATTTTTTCCATTGATATTTTGAAATATCTCACTATGAAATATATAATAAATATCTGTTTTGCAAGGTTGTAATACCAATGTTCATCAGGAGCGAGAGGATTATGTAGCAAATATCAACAAAGAATACAGTTTTTTTTTTCTGTTGAAATTGATAACCTCTGTTTGTCATTATTCAACGTAAATTATATTTTGGATATCTAAGTTTGTTTAGCAGATATGAGGAAATATCTCACGACTGATGTTGAAACATTATATTTTCATAAATTACAATGCCTGCAGTGAAATATTTCCGTTTATTGTACACCTATCAATTTTTACTGAAGAAAAAGCCAGAGTTGCACCGTTAATTCCAAGAAGTAGGAAAACAATGCTCTCGGTTAATAATTCCGTATCAACATCCTCTAAAACGAGGCTGGAACTACTTTTTCCTCCAGGTTTCCAGACTATAACTGATCAGGTGCGAACAAATATGTCATAGGCTCAGTTGAAATACAAAAGGAAATGAGTACCATTCTCTGCAGCAATTCTGTATCATCAAAGTCCAACAATTCCCCACACTCAGAATAATGCTATCTTTCCTATGCCAAATCCCCATCAGACCCTCTCATAACGTCTCGCCAGAAACAGTTCACGCGCCTTATTCACAAACTGCAATATTCCCGCGCACGCATATCAGCTGATCAGTATGTAATTACGTAATAATAGGTTGAAATGTTACGTAATTTCTTTTGCTGTTTCGTTAATTACAGTGATTTTATTAAAATGATAGGTATGTAATAAAATACCATTATCATAGAATATCGATTGCTTTGATCATGACTTGTTGTTCGCGTGAGAAAATAAGGCTCATGACTCTAATCTTTGCGTCTTGTAAGTGTAACAGGATGAAGCCGAGTGGGATTGGATTTAGCGAAGACACTGAAAGCAATTTCATGAATGAGATGTATAATGTAATTAAACGATAAATGAATCAGACACAATACTAATGCTCATGAAATTCAACAATGGATGATGCGCACCGAGTAAAATAACTGATAAAAGGAAATGATATCGTTCTTAACTGGAACTAATCAGGACATGTAACTTCAACAAGGAATAAATACGAATCAACGTATGGAACTTTTAAATAAATATAATACGATGTGTGCATCTATCACTAATCAATGAACAGAATTTGTAAACAATGATTATATCACCGAATGTATCTAAGTATAGGATTTGTACACAAATATGAACAACGTAGGATTATATTAACAAGGGCGATCAAAGTATAGAATTTGTTCAAAACTATGAATAATGTATGTTGCATCCACACGTAGGATGTATGTATTATTTATTGTCGCTCACATAGCGATTTGAAATATTGATTTCTCTTGCATAGCGATATTGAATTATTTATTTCACTCGTGTAGTTGTATTGAATATTGATGCAAAATGGAACATATATGTCATATATACATGCATCAGTATATTATATATGCATTATGTATCGTATTGACTTCGTGCTTTTTTGATCTGTTGTGATGGATTTTGTTTTGAACCTATAATTATTTGTCAAAAGGGTGCCTTCTTTTTTATGCCAACATGAACAATTACTTTGTGCATTAATAATTTTTAAGATAGATCATACAATCTTTTCATTTTCCCCAGGTCACACACACAAACACACAATCGCGCACGCACGCACGCACATGCACAGTTATTACTACCGGGTATCGAAACTATAGCTCTGTTTCAACAGCGTTCTCTTACATGCTTTCCAGCAACCATTCCTATCCTCACCTAGTGCTGAGCCAAATGGAAATCATGATATAGTCTTTATTCCACTCAGGTGATATTGTGACAGATGATGAATACAAATGACTATATAACTAACAGAGAAACATGCTTCAAGCAAGTACGTTAATGATATTAATTATTGTCATCTTAAACAAGCTATATAGGAACAAACCATTCGGTGCAAAAGGTATAAAGTAACAAATAATACCATATACGACATGAAACGCATATACTATAGTATAATTCGTAATTCATAATAAATCCATATTAAATATTTTTAACGCAATACATATTTTAGAGCCAATGAATTGAAACTTACAGACTTGCATTACAACTGAATTTTACCATAGTAACTCGAACAATTGACAGATTCATGAATTTTATTTCAGGCGAATTAAACAAAACACTGCAGTTATTGTTTTTATAAACATAGCTGTCTTTGCTCTTTGAAGTAATTCCAGTTAAATATATAGTGAAACTTAACGCAAAGATCATTCTATTATGCACAGTACATATCTTTCCCTTTATTTCTCTACCCATCTTCATATTTCTACCTTTAAATGATGATTTGTGTTCTAAATTTAAAGTAAATGATTCATAGACTGTTTAGTAGACAAATCAAATGTACTTTTCCAATTAAATTTTGCATTAGAAAGTATGTTGGTAATACCAGTCCTCAAAGAATTTTTATTGATATTCCATGTTGTACATGCATACGTAAGCCTACTAGTGCCAAGATGATATCAGTTTTTGTTATCTTGTTATTACAATTTAGTCATTCGTAATTACGACTTACGATCTCGTGGTTAAACCAAACAGTTTAGAAATACACCTTAAAATATATGCAGGTATCATTGGGTATTACAAAGGTTACTCTTTTAGTATACAGGTCATTGGAAAAGGACATGCCAGTAGAAGAGTCCTTTAGTATCTTTCCCAGAGTTGTCACATCGTAGTACCCATCAATGATGTAGTGTGTCACTTTGTAAGGTTGGAACAAGGCTCTGGTCGTTTGAATAAACGGCGTTATTACCTATCGATTCCGATACTTTGTACAACCCAGGTACGTACCTGACCTCCCAAAGGCCTGCGTGAGTTCTGGGTCTTGTGGTTATCACTGTTTTGATGGGTACCTCTCCAGCCTGAGGAATGGATAATACAACATTCAGCATTACTGTGATATTGCCACAGGAACGCTTTAGCAGTGAAGCTAAATACGATCTCGGGTTGCAATCCACTACAGAGCTAACATCAGCAAGGCGTTGGATGGGCCAGACATTTACGTATCAGAGGCGGCTTATTTTAAAGTGTTCTCTGATGGCAGTTTTGAAAGGTATGTTATCTTGGAGACCAAATCAGACGATGCCTCACAAAAAAATGGAGCTCCGGAGCTGACATCATGCGGTACTTCCAGAACCAACTTAACTTTGCCATCTGGTGCGCAATCACTGACTTTGGTGACAGTGTCCACGATCATTTACTGTTGACCAGAACATCAAACATGGCTCGTAGTAAATACCGCTTCGACGCTTCTTCGACGCCTTCTACCAGACAAAAACATTGTCATATCTATAAAGTGTCCGCTGCCTCGCCAAACAGGTTGCTAAACGGTTGAAGCAGACATTAGCATGTAGGAGTACATACGTCTGCATAAAGAATTTAACATCAGTATCAACACGGATCGGCAAATGAAGACTTTACCTTACGGCGGGCAATTCATGAAATATCTGTACTGAACCGCTCATAAAAGATCTTCCCAGGCCGCGGCCGAAATACAATACTCTGAGATGTGTTACGACCCTGTAGTTAAATTACATATGTGTTAAAATTTAAATTCTTCTAACTCTTTGTTTCATTTTTATTTTATTTTTATACCACTAAATGTTATTATTATTATTGTTATGATGATTATGTTTGCATAGGTCTAATAGTTTGTTAGAAACATCGTATTTATTTAAAACGTAAATGTTACTCGTGTAAGCACGATTTTTGCATGACGGTTTTTCGTATCAAGTAAACAGTGAGAAAGAGCTATGTAAATGATTGGCTGTGACCACGTTATTACTTGTTTACGCTTTTGTAATACCCAGATGTAATTTCGAAATCACACGTGTGGTTCGTGCATGTGTACATGAAATGACGCATTAGCTTGTTTTAAATGCTCAGTTACCTGTAAGAAATGTTTAGTCAGAGTAGTAGTCATAGTCGTAGTCAGTTATACTTGAGAGTCACATCATAACATCTCACAGAGTTTCTAATACCTTAAGGAAAAGGTATTTCTGTGCTGGAAAGAGTTGTGCATTCGTACGAGGAACAACATGTGTGTTGTTAGTGGTGGTAGCTGTATTTCATCTACCTTCTAAATAATTATTTTCCCTGGAGAACAACACTACTGGCTTTGGACAAAGACATTTGTTGAAATTATTTCTAAATCGGAACAGAACAATTCAAATTGTGCTTCACAGTGAAAATTCTGGACATTTTGTGTTAACCTTCGTCTGAGGTCATCATCCGCCATCTTGGAACGGAATTGAGATTCAGACTATATCAAATAAGAACTGTTTATTCACAGGACTTATGTGTTTTCACAATTTTAGGACAATTTTTGGAATCTTCTTCGTAAATCGTAAGTCTTGTTCCATCTATTTACCTTTTCACCGTGTTTTCTAGGGAAATAAATTGTTTTTGTTAAAATTTACAAAGCTTGTTGTCTTCACTCTTTCTTTGTGTTACTTTGAACGAGCCGATACGTAACAGATGACATTGGATCATTCTTCGTAGCTAGGATGGAGAAGCGACAGTAGATGAACCGTCTTTATCATCTGCCGGAAGCAGAACCTGAAGCCGCTCTCGCTCCTCTTCATCTTGCGTACTTTTGAATTTTTACTTGACCGCAGTCTATTAGGATTCTAGCTCAGCTATTCTAGCCTGAGTATAGGCCCTATCACCTCGCTAGGGTTTTAAGCCTACTATTGAATATCTTTATATCGCGGAAAGGAAGACCCCATTTTCTGGACGTCCGTCTGTTCAGCTTCGTGAGATTAATTTAATATTCTTCTGTTAGCTAGCTAGCTGCCACCTCAGTAAATATATTCAACTCTCCAGTGGGAATGGAAGTGGTGTCCCCTGGTCCAATAGCTCCTACTATGATTGGTCGGGGTTAGTATCCTTTTGACTGATATATGTATCATTTAACTCTTTTGACCCCTCTAAAGTCTACGATGGTATGAAAAACTCACCGGCAGGATAATCCTCCGCGAGAACATAAAACGGATCACTATGTAAGTTTCCGATGAAATAATATCGTAAATGTTGTAAGGAGGAAAAGGAATAAAATCATTGGGTTATATACCTTCACCTTCTGTAGTAATGATATCCAATAAACAGAACGCATGGAAGTTCATTTAAGATGTTTCAGTATGGTAACAAACTTGAGCCTTTTCTCGCTCTGCGTCGCTCTCTGGGTCTCTGGGGTGAATGTCACTCCAGGTATGGTACTGATTAAAAATAACCCTTGCACCATAGACCAGAAACAGTTGCTCATCTGGCGAGTTATGCACAAGCCATCATAGATTAATCATCGCCCAGTTTTGCAAGGCTGCATGATGGGAATTAGTAGCTCTCTATAAACTTGCGCTGACTAAGGAAAAAGGTAATAAACTTTCCCGTGTTGAAATGGCGTTGATGTCTGCCGTTGGGGCTGTTCCAGAGCTGCCATCAGCAAGTGGTCATCATAGTTTCGCAGCTTGCCAAATATGACGGGCGCTTTTATTCTAGCATCAGTTGTCCCGGTTGTCTAAATGTATGATGGCCCTTTTTGGAATCCACCTTGGCGTAGGTATAGACCATTCTTAATGAGATCCTCATGAATATTAATGTATCGCGAAAATGAGGCTAAGCTAGGCAGATCGAGAAAAAATACGGCGTCCTACTGTACATCGAGTAACGATCTGAGCTGTTTGCCAGATATTTCTTTGCATTCGTTGAGAATTTCATCACGGGTGTCTCCAGAAGTTCAGGGAAGGAAGAGATGACAAAAGGATGCAAGTATTACAGTGAGGGATATGTCCATTCACTTAAACGTAAGTTGATTTATATTCTATCTTGAGTGTCCTTTTTCTCTACAGCACACAAAATACAAGTTAACGATAGTGAAAAGAAACTATTTAAAGCATGAATTTTGTTTCTGATTAGGTATGGTTTAAATGTACAGCTATGATCAATTAATACTGTGGTCAAAACACGCGGTCAGAATAAAACATTTACAAAATGTGCATAGTGACACAAACTGCCCTTTTAACCAACCACGCCCCCAAACCAGTAGAGACTTTGTGGTGTGCTTTAAATAGTTTTGGGTACATGTCGGTATGCTTGCATTTTAATTTGTATCAGAAGTGCACAACCTGGTTGTTGTTATGGTGCTTGCTGCTTTTAGTGCCTGGGGGTGGGAGGGACTGGGATTTTCCCTTTAAATGACATATTTTTTCTTTTCTGAATCATTTGTCAACTGACAATATGGATATACGATTTTATTCATACGAACACATTTTTTTGTTTCAATAACAGACTGGCAGTTATATATTTACCCACAAAACAGCAGGATTATTTGTTCAAAGCTGTTTGAAAGCCATTTATATATCATATATATATATATATATATATATATATATATATATATATATATATATATATATATATATATATATAATCAAAGCACCCTGCCCCCAAACACACAAATTGGTCCCTTATTTATGTGAACTTCTTCATTGATTATAATTAATATTATTTTTGTGGTGTTGGTAGATGGATGAATTTTAACACCCAATATGTAAATGCAGACATTAGATAAAGTAAACATAATAGGGAAGAATCGTGTCTAAACAATATAAAATTTTGTCATTTTATGTATGGGGTATTCTGCTAATCTGTTTATTAAAATAATTTTCTCTTTAATTTTCAGTTTATAAAGATGGAAATGAATGCCTTGTCAAGGGACAATGTTTTAGATCACAAAAGAAGAACGAGTCCCCACATGCCATGGTTGCGAAGTAAAATGAAGCTGGTGCCTAGCTTAGCCTCGTTTTGGTATCGTTGACCCAGGGTCACATGAATGCATGAATACATTCTGAGAATGGTCTATATGTTGTTCGACTCCAAATGGGCGGTACTCAGAAATATATGGCTTTACACACCTTACTAGCCGTCGGCCTCAGTCATTATTCGTAAACTTTTCCAATCGCTACTCCATCTTATCTCCGACCTGGCTAATCGTTTGACACATTTGGATAATGGGGCCTGCTGCCTTGGGGCCTTATCGGTGGCCTTTGAGCTGGTATAGGCTTTTGACGCATTGTATCATTTTATTCCAAATGACTGAAATTACTTTGTCAGCTTTTTAAACATACTTTTTGTAAAGGGTGCAAACAGCTTTCTAAAATTCAACTTTAAAATGATGCAAGAAGCTTTTTAATAATCCATTTTTAAAGGATGCAAACAGCATTTTAAAAATCTACTTTTTAGGATGCAAACAGCTTTTTAAATATCTATTTTGTAAAGAATGCAAACAGCTTTATAAAAATCCATTTTTAAATAATGCAATCAGCTTTTTAATAATCCATTTTTAAAGGATGCAAATAGCCTTGTCAAAATCCAGTTTGTGAAGGATGCAAACGGCTTTTTAAACATCCATTTTGTAAAGGATGCAAACAGTCTTTTTAAAAATCCATTTCTTAAAGGTTGCAAAGAGCTTTTAAAACATCCATTTTGTAAAGGATGCAAACAACTTTTCTTCGTCCTCTTCAGTCACAGTTTTGATATTTTGAACTGCATGGATAACTCATCTACGTGATTTACAGGAATCAAATAAGTGTAAAGTATCTTTAGATTGACTCTCGCGTGTTTGCGTAATTGACCTTCGAGATCGTAAAGCGATTCCGTGTAATGGCCGCATTGGCTTGCCATATACGTTTTACTGTCTGTTTAGATTATATTTTCTTGAATTTCCTCTTTTTGTTACTATAAATGCATTGTTGCTTGAACAGGACTTTAGTTTTCAAGTTACTTGATTTCAAAATTTAAAAACAAAATCACCCAAAATATTTGCTATGGAATGGAATAACTTAAAAAATGATTTCCTGTCAATAACAGAAGAGTTCAAACTCTAGAAAATCATGCTCTCATTGAACGAACCAGACTGAAACGATTTTAAGTCATCTCTCTTGAAAGAGACTTCCAGCGAATGGTCCTTTATAATTACAGTGGTTAATGACCTGCTTTTGATCAAATTACTCGCTGTAATTGTATAGCCGTGTTGCTAGTAAATCCTGCTGGGTCTTTTGTGACTGTATCTTTCGAAACAAAAGAGGCACTTCATTCTAATATACGGGTGATATATCATATCATGTCTTGTCGCTTAGTGGAATATTGGTTTGCAAACGATGAAATTTGATTTATGCTTGAAAGCTTTCTGCCACATCAATGTATGTGCTCAACTGACAGATGACGATTCAACGTAACAATTTGAATCTTTGATATCTGAGTACTATTCTTTTGGGAAGTGATCAATTGTCTACAGTCTGAAGCTCTCGAAACTGAATTATGCCTGCAACTCATATGGACTGATTGATTTTAAATTCTCACACTACGCAAAAGTAAAATAGATTTTTAAACAGTATGTACCAAGCATTGGGTAATCTATTTGGAACCTGGAAGGGGGGGGGGGTAGTTGTAGTTACCATATGGAAAGGAATGTATGCTACAATGTGGAATATAGATTTTCTTTCAACTATGTAATTTTGATTTAGGAACATATATGTCCTTAAAGTATATCAAAATATTCCTACGGTTAGGAATTATTACTAGGATGATAAATAGCTTCATTTAATAATATGGAGAATATTAGTAGGTGGTCCTAACAATTGCGTCTATGGTGTCTGCTCCTGGGGTTGCGTGGTGGACTTCAAACCTCAACATACTGGTATTTATGCAAGTTCAGCCCGTACATTCCGAGACTCTGCCGGTAACTCAATACTTCTGAGATGAGGGTTCTTTTCAAATAAATTCCAGGTGCACGATTGAATCATTATCTCTGTTTTTTAATCAAAGTCAAAAAACTTTAAAATGTAATGTGGAAATGTGTATACAAGAAAAATATAAATATTAGAACTTTGAGTTACATGCTATAAAATAACAAGCAATAATGTTAGTAAAAGACAGGATTGTGATGTTACCGACTCATACAAAGGTCGAGATACTAAATTTTCGCAGATCAATTTAAGCAAGGATAGCGCAAAGCTGCATCTTGGAAAATTACAACTATTTTATACACCAAACAAATATGTTGATAGCAAGTATGCTGATAGCTTTCATACAACGTAAATACTACCATTACAAGCACATATTAACAATGATACATACATAAACACCAAAATGATAAATTTAAAATACAGATTACAAACATACATACATACAACATTGGAAAGGAAAGCATGATCTAAACTAGCAAGCCGGAATCAAAACTAACGGGCTGAAACGGGAAGTTAAAAGGAGGATAGAAATGGCTCGTGAAAAGGATGTTGAAATGGGACGGAAATGGCTCTTTTGAAAGGATGATTGAAATGACTCTTTGAAAGGATGATTGAAATGGATTCTCAAAAAGGAGGATTGTAACGGATCTTTAAAAGGATTAAAATGGATCTTTAAAAGGAAGATTGTATTGGATCTTCAAAAGGAGGATTGAAATGAATCTTTAAAAGGAGGATTGAAATGGATCTCTAAAAAGAGGATTGTAATGGATCTTTAAAAGGATTATTGAAATGGATCTTTTAAAGGAGGATTGAAATGGATCTTTAAAAGGAGGACTGAAATGGATCTTTAAAAGGAGGATTGAAATAGATTTTGAAATGGAAGAAATCATAAATCTAAAGATTTGACTAAGACATTGTAAAAACTAACGTCAACACGAATACGTACTGTTAAGAACTACAACAAAATACACAACAACTAAACAAAACTGCACAAGAAACAAGCAAGCCAAAACAGGGATAAGCTAAAAGCTCATATTAAAGAAAAGAAAGTAGTGGATGGCATTAATAGGCTTATCAGGACAACCCGAACTGTACAAAAATAAGTGATCGTTTACACTAGGTACGTGAACAGGAAATACTGCTACCATTTCTGATAGTTTCCTAAAATTGGTCAAACCTAGAGGCAAATGTAATTTACTTAGTCAAAAAGTTCCAAACTTTTGCGGCCGTGAAACGAAATGATGCTTTCACATACTTATCATACTTATCGTGACCTTTAATGTATCAACAACGTGTTTTACCTGAATGGTTTGTGGGTTTGATGCCATTTTTCAGCACACGATAGACTATAGATGGCGGCCAGTATATTTAGTGGAAGAAGAACCCGGGAAAATCCCGGGAAGAACCACAGACCCACAGGAAGCTTCAGGCAAGCTTTCTCACACCCACGTTGGCCGGGCCGAGACTAGAACCAACGCACACAGAATTAAGATGTCAATGATCTGCAAAGGCGAGCGCCTTTGACCATTCGGCCAACAGGGATCCCATACCTGAAAGAATAAGGAGAGAATGCATAGGTCTTTAATTAGTAATTGTGTGCGGATTACTCTGAAGTGGACATATGATACAAAGTTTACTCTGCAAGATAAGATTAAAAACTGTGTACATCCGATTTTACATGGGTATGCTTACATATTGAATATAGTCAGTTTCCAAACACATATGAATCGTACTCCAAGTTTACTCTGCAAGATAAGATTAAAAATTGTGTACATCCGATTTTACATGAGTATACTTACATACTGAATATAGTCAGTTTCCAAACACATATGAATCGGACTCCACTTTCTTTTGCAAATGCGTTTAACAGGCAGAATTGTAAAACTATTTAATCCCTTCATGACGTTTACATTTAAAGCCACACCTTGATGTCACGGAATTGTGTGTATATTTTTATTGCATCTGAATAAAACTATCTTTTGGGTTTAGTGGCCAATACGGTGTTACCTATAGTTTATGGCTTTTGTCTTGGCAATTCGAAAAGAGCGAATTTTGTACACATAGTGTAGTACGTTAGAAAGTCCTGACGTGGTTGCTCGCTGACCCCATGTTCTCTGGCCACGGCCTAAATACGATACTCTGAGAGAATGCTGAATCATTATTCACAGCGAGGCTGTGGAGGCGATAATAGATGGACCGTCTTTATCATCAATCGGTCGGGGCTTTACTCAATCCAGTGTAAAATGCTTATAAAACAGAATTGGGTCATATGTCTGGGCTATCCTTGGCAGTTCGGAAAGAGCGAATTCTGTGCACTTGCTGTAGCACGTTAAAATGGCCTGACGTGGTTGCTCGCTTACCCCGTGTTCTCTGGCCATGAGTTTGACCCAGTTCAAGTACATACAGTACCACTGTACTGCATGGCATTACAATACATATAAGCCTTGTCAGGGAGCCGTCCACTTTTGCTTAAGCAATCTTCATCTGTAGAGATACATTAAAACGTTTCAAGTTATTCTTCCTTGCTCTCCTCTGCATGTGATAAAAATTTTTGATACATTCAACGATTCTCTGTGTTATCGGATAGAAGATAGTCTGCTTCCGGCCAAACATATGTTACCTCAATAGACAAGCTGAATTTAGTTACATGTTGTATGTAGTAAACGATGATAAGATTTCGAACTTTTTACAATCCAGTGTGAATATTATTGTCCAAAAAGATTTATACACAAACGTTGTTATCAATTCATATTCTTATACAGTCGTTCTCAAGACAGAAAAGTTTACTGTGTAAACTGCATAGTTCGTGTGTAAATGAGTCATGAACATCAATGTGTTCGTACTGAAACAGAGTCTGAGAAGTGACTCACATTGTTGAATCTTTATCTGTTCCAAAGGAGTAGTTGATTTTTATGGGTTTGTTTAACATACAAATAACTTTTGGATTCGATGATTTCATTAGTTTATTGTGACTTGGATTAGGAGGAGGGGGTTCAAACACTAACATTATAACAACTGGACTCGGCCAAGTCACAACGAACTAATGAAAGCATCGAATCCAAAAGTTATTTGTATGTTCAACGAAACAACGCATTCTTTTCTTTGAATACTGAACTTTTACTCAGAACGCACGTGAATATTAAGACCATGCTAATGAATGTTGAAATCCTTAGATCGGTGACCATTGCTGGAATTACTTGTTTGATGTTGACGTAGTTATTACATCATTGGAGAATAAACTGTGTTACAAATAGCTTTGCAGCGGAAGCCCCCAACAAAAATTCACGTGCTTAAATAAGGTTCAAAAACTGACAGGAAATATATTTGAAAAGCAAACTAAAATTAAAAAAATTAATAAACTTAGAAAGAATTGCAATTATAAGAGTTTAATGCTGTTTGTTTTCTGAGTTTATCATGGTATAAACTGCCAGTTGCTAACTCACACAGCTTTGTCAGCAATTGACTGTTTATATCAAGATAAACTAAAAAAATTAAACTCTTAGGTAACGCCATACTGATTGATGAACTATGCATAATGCAACGTCATACCTACTGATGAACTGCACACAATGCAACATCATACCTATTGATGAACTGCACACAATGCAACGTCATGCCTATTGATGAACTGCACACAATGTAACGTCATACCTATTGATGAACTGCACACAATGCAACGTCATACCTACTGATGAACTGCACACAATGCAACATCATACCTATTGATGAACTGCACACAATGCAACGTCATGCCTATTGATGAACTGCACACAATGCAACATTATATCTATTGATAAACGATACAAAATGTAGCGTCATACCAACTGATGCACTATGCACAATGCAACGTCATGCCTATTGATGAACAGCACATAATGCAACGCTATGCTTATTGATGAACTACACACAATGGAACTTCATGCTTATTGATAAACTGTACATAATGCAATGTCATACCTAGTCACGAACTTCACAAAATGCAACATCATGCCAATTGATGAACTAAAAATAATTCTATTGTGTATAGTTCGTCATGCCTATTGATGAACTATACACAATGCAATGTCATACCTATTGATGAACTATGCATAATGCAACCTCATGTCTATTGACGAGCTACACATAATGCAACGTCATGCCTATTGATGAACTATACATAATGCAACGTCATGCCTATTGGTGGACCATTCATAATGCAACGTCATTCATATTGATAAACTATACAAATGCAACGTCATTCCTATTGATGAATTACACACTATGCAACGTCAGTCCTATTGATGAACTAACGGCATGGCTGTTGACGAACTATATATTATGCATCGTCATACCTATTGATGAAAAATTCATAATGCATCGTCAAACCTGTTGATGAACTATACACAATGCAGCTTCATTCCGATTGATAAACTATACATAATGCAACGTTGTACCTATTGATGATTTATACATAATGCAACGTCATTCAAATTGATGATCCACACAAAATGCACCGTCATGCCTATTGATGAAGTATGCATAATGCAACGTCATATCTATTAACGAACTACAGACAATGCAGTGTCATACCCATTGAGGAACTATCTACAATGCAGTGTCATACCTATTGATGAACTATACATATGCAACGTCATTCCGATTGATTAACTACACACTATGCAACGTCATTCCTACTGATGAACTACACATGAACTAACGTCATGCCTGTTGATGAATATGTTATGCAACGTCATACCTATTGTAGAACCATTTATAATGCAACTTCATACCTATTGATGAACTATACAGAATGCAACGTCATACCTAATGATGAAATACATATTGCAACGTCATGCTTATTGATGAACTACACATAATGAAATGTCATGCCTATTGATGAACTATTCATAATGCAACGTCATGCCTGTTGATGAACATACATTGTGCAACGTCATACTTATTGATGAAACATTCATAATGCATCGTCATACCTATTGATGATCTACACGCAATGCAACGTCATGCCTACTGATGAACTATACATAATGCAACATCATTCCTGTGGACGGACTACAGATAATGCAACTCCATACCTATCGATGAACTTTACATAATGCAACGTCGTACCTATTGACGATTTACACTTAATGCAAACCTCATTCAAATTGATGATCTACACAAAATGCAACTCCGTACCGATTGATGAAGAATGCATAATGCAGCGTCATGCCTATTAATGAACTACACACAATGCAATGTCATACCTATTGAGAAACTATAAACAATGCAACGTCTTACCTATTGATGAACTATACATAATACAGCGTTTTGCCTATTGATGAACTGTACATAATGCAACATCATGCCTATTGATAAACTACACAGAAGGAAATATTGTACCTATTGATGAACACACTATGCAGCGTCGTGCTTATTGATGAACTACATACAATGCAACGTCATGCCTATAGATGAACTGTACATAATGCAACTTGGTGAATATTGATGAACTATACACAATTCAACGTCATGCTTATTGATGCATTATATATTACATATGCTGATGAACTACTTATACGTTTACTCAGATTTGTCGATTATTTAAGCCATCATCCGTTCAATTATATTCATTTATTATATGCTTAAGTGTGAAATATAGAGATTTATTTGGGAATTAATTTTCATATTTTTTCATTCCCATATTTTCACATGTGAAAAATATATCCTTATATTTAAATATGTGAAATTATAAGATTTCCCATCAAGCCATGCGAAGTTTGATTGTGTATGCCTACAAAAGTTGTACCGACAACAGCAGCAAAAAAGAGTACCTTGTGAACTAGAACAAATAAATAGAAACTGCCTTACATTTCATACATGGAAATTAATCTTTGATAATGAAATATGGCCAGACGCCGTTAGCGTTTTGTTGAAATTATTTCCCCTTTCTGTCTTGACAACAACGACAAAAACCATTTGTGATATATTGAGGAATCGGACTTGCATTGTTTTCAGATAGGGTCAAATAGTTTACAAAATGACATAGATGCGATTTACTGTGACAGATTATGTCAAACCAATCCCACTGCTTTTTTAAATCACGTATATTTATATGATCAGGCTATCAAAATGACGTGAATTTATAAAAAGGAGGTGGGGTGCGTGTTGTACCGGAGAGTGAGTTTAATCTTCTAAACTTCCATTCTGGAGCAAGTTTAGTATATATCAAAAAGAAAATTTTCTTTTCCAACGTTAATAACGGATATATTTTATCTGAT
Source organism: Megalonaias nervosa (assembly GCA_016617855.1). Lineage (NCBI taxonomy): Eukaryota > Metazoa > Mollusca > Bivalvia > Unionida > Unionidae > Megalonaias > Megalonaias nervosa. Next base: position 20,260 of record JAECUM010001461.1, read on the forward strand.
GGTAGCAAAAACTATATATTTAACTCTTATCTTCTCAACTCGCTAAAATATCACGTTTTGATTACCAAACGATGAAATATATCCGGTAATAATATAGGAAAAGAATATATCCTGTATTTATTTGTGAACATGTTACCCATATTTGTATAATTTATAGTTTAAACAACCTCATATCTGCCATCTCTTCTCTATCAGCAGGTTAATTTTTTGTAAGCCATAAATGAAAAGGACGATTTCAACTGAGTAAAAATCGAACGGAACGGACTCACATCAATTGCATTTATGGAATGTCATATTCTATGCAATGATGTACATGACAGTTAAGGTGCGGAAATGGTCAGTATTTCCTAGAACTAAGCATGTCATGTCTTCTCTGCCTCACATCTCTGATTGTACCAGCTCTTAATGACAGTACTTGCTATAGCTTACATAACGTAAAAAAATTCCAACCAGCACGGCCATGTTAGATTGGTGCACATTATCTATCGAGACATGTAAAAGCGTCTACATTAATAACTTCTAAAACGCACTAATAATCGTGATACTCATGCTCCAAAACACTTTTTTTTGAGATAAAAGGAAATTGAAAAATCTTGAATTTCGACTTAGAAATTTCGGCTCGTTTATTCAACACCCTTTTACAAAGAATATAACTGGATCACATGTTATATATGTGACTTGTGGAAAGTACACGACTCTTTTTTGTCCTCCGTGTATTACGAAGAACAACGCGTCGAACTAATTCAGTCTCTTACGCTGAATGGTTATTTAACTTTAAATACCTTCTTGTATGGTGACATACTCTTTAACTTGCATGTCTTAAATAAAAATCTCATTCACGTTGACTGGCTTTGTTTCTTTGCTAGATCCAACTCCACTTGACTTGTTACACCTTGCTTCGTATTAGCAAACGTTTGTGATTTGGAAAGAAATAACGTCAACGGTGAGTGCAATGAAATATCCATGCTACAGTTAGGAGATAGTGCAGTCTAGTTTACATGATGAGCTGCATTTGTGAGACTCGCACTCAAAAGCAGTAAAAAAAAGTCAGTCCATATTTACTGTATACACACTGCAATACCTACCGCTATAACGGCTGCAATTCAAATAAAAGAAGAATCTATATTTTTTTAGAAATTCATATTTAAGTACGGTAATTCATGTGAAGATAGAGAGTTGAAGATTTTTATTTTATAATGGGCATTAATTTGTCAGATCTTTTAATATATCGAAAACTTATTTTAAGCACAGAAAGGATTGTGCAAGATGATTCCCGCATTTGTTGACGGCTGAAATAAAGAGACTCAGGTTGAAATCACCAAACAATTATTTGCCAGATATGAAAAGAGTCACTCGATAACGTTTAAGTCACAGATGATTAAACATGGATTTGCATTTCTGAAAAACGGGCAGAGACCAAACATCGCTCGACTTAGTCCGACTGTCAGAAGAGTTTTATACGCATTCTTTTTCTATGTAAAAGGGCTGGTGTTGCAGGTAACTGAGTCTGACTCGACTAGTACCAACGGAGAGGTTTTTGTTTCCTAAGTATTGCGAAAACTTTTGGTACCATCCGATCGCGTACCTGTATCTGAGGAATCCATCTAATCCACGACAACGATCCGGCGATTAAATCCGCCGTCGTGACAGACGTCCTGAGAAGACACAGCATCCAAACTTTGCTATATCCTCCATTCAGCCATGAGTTAGTTCCAAGTGATTTCTGGCTGATTCCCGTTATCAAAGACTATATATCCGCTGTGGGGCAGATGATCTAACAGTTGTGATGCTTCTGGATGTGCTGTTTTCCAGCGTATGAACAACATGCCAAAAAACGTGAATATCAAATGGCATTGAAAAATTGGATACTCAGATTGAAAAGTTACGTAGAAGTGCGTCGGAAGTACAATGAAGCAATACACTGACGTTCTGTTCTCTAATAAAGAAATTGCTCGGTTACCGCAATAATACTGAAAACATTTCAATACGGAAGACAGACAGTTTTATTACAATATGCATTTAGAAACTAAATAATAATTAAAACATTCATATACGGTAATGTTTTGCATGGTTTATGCAGTATATATGTAGCATCATGACATCTCACCATGTACATTAGACTTCCGCTTCTCCCAATGGAAAGCATGGATTTAATATTGCACTTGCATTTGGCTGCAGTAGATTGGTTTTATTAAGCATAAACAAAAAACAAAACAAAAAAATCTTACGACTATATGCGTAGACGGCACAAAGATTCTTTTTACATCTGAAAGGTATGAAGGGATTAAATAATTCCTTTCGGACATTGAAGCTGGTGTTAGATTCATGATGGATCTAAGACTGACTATAACACTATACCGTTTCGAGTCAAACTGCAAACAACAATGATTTTGATCTGTTATAGTAGAATGCATCTAGAGATCAGACAAGGCGTAATTTGAGATTTGTTGAGATCAGAACAAATTGCACAGATCCAGATATGCCGGCACATTATGCGATGGTAGATACGGATCTGTGCAGTTTGCAGTTGGACTCGTTATTATAAGCTAGTATATACAGTACATCCATTAGTGAATTGAATGATACGGACACACTTATTAGTATTTCATAAAATATGTGTGTGAATTAAAATTTACTATGGCACAGGATTTGTCGCCTTTTAAAACCCTGAGCTACACATCCTTATATAAAATAATATGTGGTGCCCCCTTCCGGGGGGAATATGCATATCATGAAGAATGTGTGTGTCTACCGTTGGGTCGGAAAGCAAACTTAGGATAATGTTATGAGTAGGGTCAAGAAAGTATGTAATACGCTAAGAGTGTGCAACTGGTTGTGATTCATTTCCAGAATCAAATATTAAATACATGTAAACTAATTTCAACGCTCTATTTGTGTAAAACTATGTCCGCATTTAGAGGATACAAACCTATAAACGTTCATTGAACCATGGCATTCTTTAACGTTTGGATGTCGGCAGAGAACATTTTAAAACAGCGACTTTTACAATCGAAGCAAAGCATCCGCTAATTTGAGTGTGTGCTAAGACGGGCCTGCCCATGCACACTGTAAATCTGATGCTATAGGAAACCATTGTTACTCAGGACATATCTCTAATTGAACAGAGTCAGAATTCATTAAGGTTTATTAAACAGCTATGTAGAATGAAAAATTAAAGTTTCTTATGAAGAGAAAGAGTGATTACTCAAAGCAAATTGACGAATTCAATATAAACGGAGACGGAAGATTCTGACCATCATTTGGAAAGCATCCTAGGCTATGACAAAACATTCAAAGAACCAATCTTTTTGGATCTACAGCCACAAATTGACAAAATCTTTGCATCAATAAAATATTACCTTTCACATATAGGTCACAGTCACTCGCAAACAACAATACCATCATGATGTCATTTGTAACGTCATGTGGTGTTGTGCACCTGTTACCGATAGAACAACTGTGATATGGATGTAGAAACCTAAATACAGCAGTCGCCATATAATACAGCTGTTTTGATATGGACATACAAACATACATAAAGCAGTATCCGTTTAATAAACGTAGTTTCAACGAGCCCAGTCATTTTATTTTACCCGAATATGACCAGTTCTTAAAGGTCACGACCCACTTAATGGTAGGCTAGTCTAGCATTAAAAAAGCAGAAAAAGTATCACATAACTGTACATTACAAACTTAGAAAAAATATTTTCAATACTATAAAATTATTGTAAAATATAAATCACTAAAAATGACATTTTATTATTTATTATGTCTAATATACAAAGATTTCAAATGTTGAACACCAACTGTCGTATTTAACCATTATATTCTGGAGGATTCCACATCGTTTCTCGAGAACATGGCTGATTTGTCCGAAAAATATTTAAATTCTTCCCTCCGAGCAATAATTTACATCCATATGAACTGAAATATAAACAATTATAGTCATCGACTGCTTGCCTAATTTTATTTTCCTAATCATCCTTCCACTGCTCATCGAGTTAATTTTCCTCTTTGAACATTTGATTTGTTGCGTCTCAATATGGCGTAAATTACGGGAAATTAAGTTTTCCTAACCATGCCTTCTTTGTCATGAGACTTCCAGGATCACTTAGTTATGAATGTCTGGACCCTCCAATGATAAATAAATTAATAACTATAAATTAATAGAAGGTTTGAGTAGTTCTGTCAATTTGTCGTGCATTTCCTTTCACAATTACGGAGAAATAGACTTACTGTATTCAGTCTACATCCGACCACTTCGAGTCACAACTGTAATTCAGTAAATGACTAAGAATAAGAATAAATCCAAAAATTCAGCGCTTTGAATAAGCATATTATGCTCTACATTACTACCAGTTTTCAAAGGTGTTGATACCAATATCAAGTGTCCTTAATTAAAAAAAAAACGAATTCTACAACTTTTGACATTTTGTTACCAGTGGATTCGATACACTTCATTCTTATTGCATAGTCTTTGAATTTAAGTATTCCAATCGGTCATATTTGGTTCAGTACTATTATTGACTAGCAATGTTTTATTATAATATCTTTAGTTAATTTGAGGTTTTGCATTTAACAGATCTTAGGTGTAGATTCCACGACAGTTGTGTAGAGTTTGCTAAAATGTGCGTGGGAAACGTCTTACGTTCTAGACTGATTTCCGTCAATAAATTTAATATGGATCTACCCTTGTTTCTGCTTCGTCGGATGGGATAAATTTATTCATTATAATTTCCTAGTCAAATGTTTAATTAATGTCTTCACAAATATAGAGTTCAAAGCTACATTAAACTTTCAGAGAAAGAAAAACAAAATCTTTTGCTTGAGTAAACGACAAGAATGTTTCTAACCAACTAATTACGTAGATAATGATCAGAGGAAAGTTCATGATATGGTTGCATAATCCCACTAGTTGTTTAATAAGATATAGCTTTTCTCATATCCTGCTAGGTGTTCAGTAAGAAAACACCACGATATGGCTCTGGTATCTTGCTAGGCGTTAAAAAAGAAATCTCCAAACACCCACGATGCACTGTTAGTTCAGACTCCTAAGTTTACAGTTAAACCAAAAGTCAAATGGTTGTTTGAATAATGAACCAGTGCTGCATACAATTTCTGTTTCTATGCTAACCATTTCAACGGAAAGTAACAAACTAACTTTGAGAGACATAAATGTGGTTAAAGAACAAAAACAATGTTAAATTTCAGTTCTTTTTATCCCATATGTGTTACGACTCTACGGTCATAAAATAAGTAACAGAAAAGAGCAAAAGCCAAGAAATTTAGGAAAAATTCAACAAATATTCTATTTCTTTAGAATACAAAGTAAAAATTTAAAAGGAACTTACATTATTGTGAATTTAATCCCAAATAGTCCTAAAAGTTCTATCACAAGTCCAATAGTATAGAGCATTCCGAATGAATAACAGCTGTGTTCCGAATGAATTTCGGTCTTTGAAATGCTGATGTACGAATAAACTGCAATTGTGTTGACAGACTTAATGTATCACAATGATATAATCCAAAATGTTCTTGAATGAAATCTCAATAATTCCCAAATAGTGATTTTGTCCGAAAATATTATTGAGCACTTTGTAATTCCAGTGAATAATTTAAATAAATGAACCCTTTAAAATTAAAACAAAACCTCATCTAAAAGACTGATTCCACTTTAGATGCTAAGATAGAAATAAACAATTTATGTTTACCTCTCCCTTATATAAACACTAAGACCCAATAACAGAACCAGGATGATGGTCATTTTCCCATCAAATTCATAAACAAGTGATTATTATTTCAATATGATCTAAACTCATAGACAAATATTAGCTCTGTAATATGTTGTTTACAAAAAAAACCCCCAAACAAACCCCTTCAAAGCAAACAGTATTTGGACAGGTATCTCCAACTTCTAATCTCAGTTAAGGACAAAGGGTGAATTACAATACAAATTAAATATTCATAACATATGGTAATAAGCCAAATAGTTATTATGCTGTTTTCCTTAGATATTTCATGGACATAGAGTGAGTAATGTTTCCAGACACTTCGTCACTGAAAGTCGGAGTAGTAATGAGGCAAGTTGTTTTTCTAGACTATCATTAATGAAATTGAATTTCCATTCAGTTCCATGGGGTTCTCTAAGTAGTAAATAGATTTTACCAATCATCTTAGAAATGTCCAGTAAGAAGTACAAAGCCTTATGTGACCACTGTCTTAAAGTGTACTGAAACAAATTTGAGTGTTTGAAGGACATTAGTTTTTAGATGTGAAGTATTTGAATTGAAGTATACTAAAATGATGTTAAAGCTCGAAAGAGTGTACGAAAATTAAAGACATATACCGACAAACGAATTTGCGACTTCAGACTTCAAACATCCTTTTAAAAATGTCATTTTTCTACATTTTTGTTTTGACATAGATTCAATTAAAAGACAATACTATAAAAGATTTCAAAAGACGACTAAGTATGGGCCTCTTCTTCAAAAAAAAAGTGTTAGAAAGCAAATGTCCTTCATTCGTTGCTTTGCTAGCAAATATCAGGAATTCCTGATAAAACACATAATTTGAAGGTCGAGAGCGCTATGATTATATATATAACTGATAAAAAATGCGATAGAGAACCCTTGGATACTTGTATTTTATGGAGAAACAATGGTAACGAAAGTAATCCCAAATAGTTTCTGTTAAGTTAAGAGAAAGCTTTCTGAAATTTTTTTTTTAGCTCATCTCCTTTTCTATCAAACGAAACATTGCAGTTTATACCAAACAATTTGCGTCTTACTCAGTTACCATCTGTACTCGCTTATAATTCGAGACAAACTGCAATCAACAAAACTCCTCATCTGCATAATTCGGCTGCAGAGCAGAGTCTATGCTGTTTTTTTCTACTGATAATCCTAACAAACCGCACAGGCTCGGATCAGCCGGCGCATTATGCGACGGCAGATCTTGGTCTATGCAGTTTGCAGTTGAACACGACTTATAAGCGAGTACATACGGTAATCAGTTTCGTTGCAATAAGTACGTTAAATTGGATTTCAAATTTGAACGTATATTTATTATTCTGAGTACACACTTGAAATATATCAGAAATAGGAGTTAATTAAACACTGAAATATCATGGACGCTAACATCAAACCTATCATTCTAATTGTAATGATCGTGGGGAATTCTAATCAAGAAGTATTCTGTAAAATACAAAAATCAAATACTATAGAAAACGTGCTAATTATTGAGACGTGTTTTGTTTCCAAGAGTTAACTCGATATCCATAAACACATTTTCTCTTGTAAAGTACTTCTTGGAGTCTTAGTGTTCGAAAGTGAGTCTCATGGAAAATACATCAAAATTTACAAGCTAATTAACTCTAATTTAATTCCAGTCTTGTAGACATAATATTGAGCGATACACTGGAATTTAATTTTAAGGAAATGTATTCTAAATTCCTTCAATTTCATGTCAGAAGGAAAACAGCAAAAATAAAACGGTTGGAAAACGATAATGTTTCGAGGATAATGAGCTTGCTACGATCGATAATGTAATCTGTGAAGTGCCCACTATTGTCGTGAGATCAATTTAAAATTCGTATTCGAAATCTTTCATTTACTTGCTTTTTACTGTCTTTGCACGTTTAGATATCCCATTTTCGCGATTTTTAAAATGGTTTACGGTTAAAAGCAAATGACTGATAAATTTTATTACAAAATTAGAAAAGATTCTTGATCGCTTTATACTCCTAAACTCATTTATTCAACACGCTAAAATACATATGTCATTTAGCTGCGAACAAAGATATGCCAAACTTTAGCGTTCATTTAAAATTCTGTGAATCTAACAAAGAGTGTGTGTGTGTGTGTGTGTGTGTGTGTGTGTGTTACAGGATCTCAGTAAAGACCCTCTATCTATATTAGTTTGAATATCAATGAAATGTTATTGAAATTTCCAAACATATAGTTAAGAGCTTGGTTATTCTACTCTGTTGGAAAAAATGAATGTCCACTCTATTAGCATCATGATCAGGTAACTGATAAAGCAGTGGATTTACGCTAAACTCAAGAATCTGTTGGGGCATATATGTTGTGTGTACTATTGAAGTAAGTGTTATGGGATAAACAAAGGATTGATTCCGCCGGAATCGCATTCAGCAAGACTCTTCGACCGTTACGAGGTCCAAAGAGTCATACATGAATGGATTGTATGAATGGATATATCTCTTTTGTAGACAGAGGCCTTTTTTCCGATTCCGATAGAGGCCATAAATGCTGCTTAAAATAAATATAAATGCTGCATTTGCGAAGTGTAAATTACCCTTGATAATAACGTTGTCGCGCTGCAGAAAAGATATGTGCGATGTGTTTTGACTTGAAATAGTTGCGTCATACATTAATTATTGATTTGATGTAAAAATAACCATTTAGTACAAACCACTGTAAGTACGTCTTTGCATACGCAACTGTAAATTCTCCGTTGAAAAGCATGAAAGCAGAACTAAAGCTGACCACCATGTTTGGAAAATGTGGATGATTTGAATATGGCAAATTTCTGTCAGGTTGACGGGAACATATGCTTCAATAAGTTTTGTTGAATGCATGACGGAACGTCTCACAAAGTCACATCTCTATTTTTATCGCCATCACAGCACCGTCTTTTTATTTCCTTCCACAGAAGATTACATAACATTATTTTATATATAACCAAAAGGTAAAAAAGATAAGAAATGACAAATACATACAAATACTGAAAGATGTGTCAAATATACGACATAAAAGAATTAAAGACCAGTTATTTAAAGACGTAATTGTACATGAATATCCTACTGCCTTAATTTTTACCAAGTCTCAAAAACTTCGTTTTCAAAGTTCAAAGCAGTACCACAATTAAATCTACAATGCACATTATAATATAAAAGACTCTGAATATTTTACAAAGTATACATAATCTGATGAGTAAAGTATACATAATCTGAAGAACAATGTATGCATAGTCTGATGAGCAAAGTATGCATAATCTGATGAGCAAAGTATGCATAATCTGAAGAGCAAAGAATGCATATGCTGATGAGCAAAGTATGCATATGATGATAAGGAAAGTATGCATATGATGATGAGCAAAGCTGCATTCGGCTTAGTAAGGTATGTTGTTCGTTACTGTCATCATCATATCACCTTCCGCTGAGAAATGGTTTGGGTATCTTGGCAAAAGTGGCCGCTTGGCCTCATGGAGAGAAAAAGTCTACTTAAGGCAAAAATGCCAAAGAAATACGTGTGTGCATAATAATAATAATAATAATAATAATAATAATAATAATAATAATAATAATAATAATTGTAGAACAAAGTGGCAAATTATTCGATGTATGCTGAATACTGTATGGAATAATTGTGAGTTTTCTTTGCCAAGTTTACCCACTAGGTATTCTCTACCGAGAAGATATTGCAATTATAGCACATTTGCATTCAACATGGCAACATTTACACTTAATGGGAGTGTATCCATCAGGGAACCGCACCAAGACTTTCAAAATCTTGACATGTTAAGATATGTAATACAAATATCATGTAACATGTTTGTATAACTATACCCACATCTAATACAGAGGTAGTGTTGTGTTTGAGAGACAACAGCCTATTAGTTTGCTATATAAGTTAAACTCACAATGTCTTGTTTTAGTTTACACGATCGCCTTATGAAGGTAGGTCTCAGAGATCCATTATAAACAAGAACCAGTGAAAATCAGGTTTTTATTATGCATTCAGTCTCACCAAAGAAATATTTTTAAAACAACAAATATTCGACTTCACGATTTCTTTACATGGTTGTTTATCTATTTTACGTTAGAGTGCTGTTAGATCATAGGCATTAGCATTAAAAGTGTCATTACATACATACATACATACATACATACATACATACATACATACATACATACATACATCGTTACGTATATGTAATTTAATTACTTGTGTGTTAGTTTTAAATTCTTTTTTATTTTATTTTTGTTTCATTATATTTTATTGTAATGATAATTTTCACGGGATTTGATATTATATTTAGAAAATTCAATCTTCTGTTTTGACCTGAATAGAACGTAAAAGTATTATTTTATCACTATTTTTAGCTCACCTTGGTTGAGACGTTTGTAAACACTAAGCGAAAATGATTGGTTATTACCAAGGTCATGTTCGGCCCACGTGTTAGCTACGATTGTAAACAGCCTTTTTTATTATTCATTTCCAGCGTAAGAATCTGATTCTTAGATAGGGCTATTCTGGCCTACGTGTAAAATGGCATTTTTTTTTTTTTTTTGCGGAAAATTTAAAGTGGCCAAGGGAGCATTGGATTCTATTATTACAATCTGTACTTACTGGTAGAGCTAGTGATATTTATTTTTCACTGTCACTAGAGCAGAGTGCTGACTATGATTTGGTTAACGGATGCATCTTGAAGGGTTATGAGTTAGTCCCCGAGTCTTATTGGCAAAAATTCAGGAATTCTAGAAAATCAACTGACAAGACCTATGTCGAATTTGCATGGGAAAAGCACAACAGTTTGATAGGTGGTGCTCTTCTAGAAAGGTTAACAAAGATTGCGAAAGTCTCAGACTACTCATGTTAGTTGAATAGTTTAAAAACTGTGTCCATAGTTACATTAAGACTTATCTTGAATTGCATAATATCGAAACCTTGGAAAATACTGCTCTTGCTGCTGCTGAGTATTTCTTAACCCATAAAGTTCCTGTTGTAAGCAAGTCTTTCACACATCAGTCTACTGGTAGAAAGGTATTTCAACCTACTACGACTCCTTCTAAAACTCAATCTGGCACAACTTTTAAAAATCAAATTCTGATAAGCTTGATTCAAAATCCTTGTCTATTCCTACGTGTACCTATTGCAAGAAAAAAGGATATGTCATTTCTGATTGCTTCAAATTGAAATATAAGCATCAGAATCAAAATAGACCTATTCGAAATGCTCTTATTTCTAAGAGGTCAAGGTCACGGTCATGTATTAAAAGCAATACATTTGTTCGGTCTAATAAACCCCAGTCTCGTTTTATTATGGAGAATTATGAACTATTCATGTCGAAGGGTCCTATATCACTCTTGGGTGATTTGGCCAATCCAATCCCTATTAACATTTTAGAGAAATAGCAGCCTTGTTGAACCTCTGACAAACTTGTTGGGTAAGAAAAACAAGTTTCTTTGGACTGAAAAATGTCAGGAGGCTTTTGATAGATTAAAAGCCATACTCAAAAGTGCTCCGGTTCTCACAGCTCCAAATTTCAATCAATCTTTTAAATTATCTGTTGATGCAAGTGATGTTGGGGTTGGAGCAGTATTGATTCAAGAAGACAGAAATGGTGTTGATCACCAAGTCTGCTATTTTTCTAACATCATCGCTCCCATATCGGAATTTCATCGAGATTCGAACCTGGATTCAATTAAAACTGTTTTAGAATTCCAGAATAAATTTCCACTGAATGTTTTTCTCCCAGAACGTTTTTAAATATGAAGCACTTGTTTAGTTTTCTAGAGAATGAATTATTAAATTCCAAAAATTAGATGATCTTCAAAACAATCTGGCTTCAACAATAAAACACCTTGAGCTCTGAGGTGTAAAAATTACGACTCGACTAATCTACTACCAGTTGGCTGTTTTAAGCCCCGATTTTAGATCATATGGTGGCTCACGTGATGGATTACGTGACCGTTAATTTGAACATCGTATTACAAAACATGATAATTATCAAGTAGGCAAGAATAGCCCTATCTAAAAATCAAATTCTCACACTGGGAATAAATTAAAAAAGAAATGCTGTTTACAACTCAGCTAACACGTGGGCCGAAAATGACCTTGGTAATAGCCAATCATTTCCGCTTAATGTTCACAAAACGTCTCAACCAAGGTGAGCTAAAAATAGTGCTTAAGTCATATTTTTGCGTTCTAAACAGACTGAATTTGTTTGGAAAAATATCAAATCCCGTGAAAATAATCATTACAATAAAATGTAATGAAACTAAAATAAAAAGAATTTTAAAACTAACACACAAGCAATTTAATTACATATACGTAACATATTGTAATGATAATTTTCACGGGATTTGTTATTTTATTTAGAAAATTCAGTCTTCTGTTTTGACCTGATTAGAACGTAAAAATATTTACTTTATCACTATTTTTAGCTCACCTTGGTTGAGACGTTTGTAAACACTAAGCGAAAATGATTGGTTATTACCAAGGTCATGTTCGGCCCACGTGTTAGCTGCGATTGTAAACAGCCTTTGTTATTATTCATTTCCAGCGTGAGAATCTGATTCTTAGATAGGGCTATTCTGGCCTACGTGTAAAATGGCATTTTTTTAATGTGCGGTTCGATGATTACGTGATCATGTGACCCATCACGAGTGTCGAAATGACGTTTTAGTTGGGTTTGATACTCATAGTGATAGGACTTATAATTTTGAATTCTAGGATTAATTTTTGGATTATATTCACAAACCACCGTAAGTCATATTTCATATTTTTATCTTGTTTTCTAGGGAAATAAAATATTTTGTTAAATTTACAAAGCTTGTTGACTTCACCCTTTCCTTTTGTTAATTTATACGAGCCTACACGTAGCAACATATAAACACACACATACATACATACTTATCTACACACACACATACATACATACACGCACGCACGCACGCACACACACATGCACACATACATACATACACACATGCATGCATGCATGCATGAATGGATACATACATACATACATACATACATACATACATACATACATACGTACATACATACGTACGTACGTACGTACGTACATACAAACATACATACATACATACATACATACATACATACATACATACATACATACATACATACATTTATGCCATTAAAATTTCTTTTGTATATTCATCAAACATTCATATAGTTAAAATTGCATTGGAATATGAATTATACAATATGTATGCATAATAATGCAACATATTATTTCTATGTATGTGAAAATGCGTTTGCAATCAAATATTCCTTTCCTTGACTGTGCCTAACAACAATATTGTATGACTGTATCATCGTGAATACTAGTTTAACAATCTTCGATTCTTGTTTTCATTTCATTAATAAATGTAATGGGGGTTGTGAACATTGAACACAACATTTGGAGGAGTGTCACTAATATACACTACAAAGCGTTGCAAAGCCAATAGTAAAGCCAAACATTCATTCTCAATCATGGAATAAATTCTAGGGTGCCTTCTCGATTTTCTGCAAAAATAGCACACTGGATGATCAACACCATTTGTTGTCTAATTGTATAAATACTCCACCAACACCTACATAACTTGCATATTCATAAATTGTAACAATATAATGAAATCTGGAGCTGAAATAACTGGTGCACTCGTGAGTTTGGCTTTTATCTTATCAAAGACTCGTGACATTTGTCAGATCAATGCAACGTGATCTTCTTACTTAAAAAAAATTGGTCAGACGTTCAGCAATGATGAAAAAAGTAGAGCAAAATTTCCGATAAAATCCAGTCATACCCAAAAAATCGCATCAGTTGATTCTTTCTGATAGGCATACGGAATTCAGAGATAGCTTTAACCTTAACTTCTAAAGGTTTTATTTTACAGTATTCTAAAACATTTCCTAAAAAGTAACACAAGCACGGAAAAGTCACTTATACGTAAATTGATTGTAAAATTTGCTTCACTGAGCCGATCGAAGAACTTCCCAATGGTTTCCAAGCGATCTTTCCAGATGTCATAGATTATGACGTCATCGATGTAAGCGTCACAATTTGATATTGCAGATGTTACCATGTTGATCAAACGTTGGAAAGTACTGCGGGTAAACTTTTATCCCAAACGGCATAACCTTATATTGGTATGGATCATCTAGAGTAACGAATGCTGAAATTTCCTTTGTCTTTCTGTTGGTGGAATTTACCATAATCTTTTCAAATGGTTTGTCGAAGTTATTCTCCAGCAAATATTAAACTTCTTTCTTCAGTCTTGTCTGAGAGAATTCATCCTGTAAGTATTTTGTTTCACCGGAGTAGGATCTACATTTTCCGTGTCATGGTAGATTTTATTTGTTCGTGATGGAATATCTAGAAACAAGTGCTCATTTTCTATTGATAGCTGTTTTCATTCGCTCTTCTCTTTTGGCAGCAGTGTGTGGAACAGGTACACTAATTTGACTGAATGATTTATAACGCTATCTCTGTCAACATACTCCTATAAAATTAACATGACAAAATTGTCTCTGTTTTGCCACCCAGAAATATTAATTAATAACGTAAGTTAAGTTACTTAGTTTCTTTCCAACTTCATAAGGACCATAATACCCAATCCGAGAAGGACCATAGACTGATTCTCTAACAGGAAACAACAATAAATGATCACTCTCGTCCCAGACTTTTCCTGTATTTCTGTAAAGGCCAAGATGTGTAAAATACTTTACAAACGCTTTAACTATGGTCTTGGTTTTTATATTCCTTCAAGGAATTATTTCCGGAAATATTGTGGACGCCACACATAATCGTCAGCAAGTACATGCAACAACTATTCTACTAAATGGTTCGTCAAAAGCAGGAATAGGCTGCGGATGAGCATTGTGTCTCTTCTGATTTTATTTTCCTTCCAGTAGCCAAGTTTGACAAGATCTACAATATTTACAAACATCACTTTTAATTTTCGGCCAATAAAAATGATTTCAGATATTGTAATAAGTCTTACTGACCCCTAAATGACCAGCCAAGGGAGTTTCATTTGCTAGACTAATACATTCTTGTCGGTATTACTTAGGAACGACAATTTGATAACTTACTAACCACACATCATCAGCGGGTTCCTTAGGTGCCATCCATTTCCTCATAAAATATCCCATTACTTACAAAATAAAAGTTAGTATTTGTGTGGCTTCAGTTCCACTAATAGCTCTCTGAAACAAACAGGAGATGTCAGGGTCATGTTTCTGTGAGACAACGAGTAATGGCCATTTATCACCCTGATTAGAATTAAGAAAATGAGTAGCCAAAAGATTATCACTGTAATCAATACCTCTTGATTGATCCATACTAGGAGCAAAAGTGGACCTCATTAAAGGACTGACCCTTAAATGTGTCAGCTGAAGGATTAACATCCTGGTCAACTTCATACTCAAGATTGTTCTTTGCCATAGCTTTAGTAACTGCCCAAGCCGGATATACACCAAGGATTTCAACTTCAATAGGATCAACTCTTTGATTCATTCAAGGCTTGTCAAGTGGATTAATCACTACCTTATCTCCAGCTTTATCTAGTAGTTATTGAAACCCTCAATAAGTAAAGAGCTTACAGCTCCTATGATCACTGTTCATGAGACTAAGTCTAATAACAAATTAATGCAATGGGGAGGAACAATAACAAATCCACATTCTACTCCCTGAATAAGAACACTCACTAGAAGAAGACTTCTCGTAAAAAGGTAAAGTACTTGACAATAAAAGTCTCTGAGAAGATCCCGTGTCTCTTAATATCGTAACAGGAATAGAATGGACAGAATCATTAAGAAGTGCTACAGAATCTTTTGACATGAATAGTTTGTAACTTTATACATACGAACCTCAGACAGACTGGAGTTTGCTAAACAGAATAAATACATTACTTTCAATAAATGACCATGACCATGGCCTCTTAGAAACAAAAGCATTTGGGACACTTCTGTATTTATTCTGTTGCTTAAATTTCAACCTATGACTGTCAGAAATATAGTGCTCTTTCTTCTTACAATAGGTGTACGCGGGAATAGATAAAGGTTTCTAATCCGTTTCATCAGAAATTTGATTCCTAATAGTTGTACCAGTTTGAGACATGAAAGTACTCTCATGAGACTGAGAGGAAGATTTATTTCAAAATGAAACCCTGTGAGTCAATGAATAGTCAGTCAGTCGTACTAGCTGCCTTCTCTAAAAGTTTCAATCCCTTTCTCATCAAGGTAGGTTCTGACGTCACTATTTACACAATTCTTAAACTCTTCAATCAATTTAAGTTGTCTGAGGTCATCATAATCTTTGTCAACCATCTTGGCTGTACATCATCTATTAAACAAACGTTCTTTATCCCATGGAAATAGAACAGTTGAGCTGAGTAGTTTCTTTTCAATAATTTCTAAAACTTTGATGATAGAACTCAGGGACCAATTCATAACCCTTCAAGATACATTCCTTGACTACATCATAATCACCACTTTGTTCTGATAAGAGTGAATTGTAAACAATGAGTACAATTTGTCATAACCCAACCCAATGCTTTCTAGGCCATTTCGAGCTTTCAGCAATTTTATAAAAACTAAGAAAATATTTATCTATCTCCTTTTCTTTAAAAGAGGATACCAACCTAATATGTTTGACAGCACCAAAACCTGAACCTGTATATAAATAAGAAGAGTGTGCTTCATTTGTCATTTCTAATTTCATTAATTTAAACTGCATTTCCTTTTCTCCTTTCTCTTTGTGCATTTGCATTTCCCTCTCTTGCTCTTGCATTTGAAATTTTATTTGCATTGCTTCTTTCTGCCTTTGCATCTCTCTTTCTTCCTATTGTATTTGTGTTAATCTCTCATCATTTTCATTTAGCATTTGCATTTCTACCTGTTGAAGCTGAAGATTTCTTAACGCAACTTTCATTTGGTTGCTTAACCGCAGTTCTGTTCATTTCCTGTCCGAACCAGTTGGACACTTCTTAATCAAACCCAAACCCCTCTTTTATGAAAAACACCCTTGTTCAAAAATAATCTATAAATAATATTCTTGATCTTTTGCTTCGTTAAAGACATATTCACTTCAGAAAGCTCAATATGCTTGGCAAACTTAAGTAACTCGTTCTTTTGTAAGGACTCTAACCCCTCCAATTTAGGATCTGCAATAAAGTTTTTTACTTTAGATGTCATGGTGAAAGCTTGTTGGTTTCACTATAAATTTCCCAAATATATGAAATCAAAATACCAGATACCAATAAAATTGCAAACCAAATTGAAATTTAAATTTCAAAAACAATTATAATTTATCTGAAATATTATAATCTCAAATTTCAAAAACAATTATAATTTATCTGAAATATTACAATCTCAAAAATGTCCAATTAATTCAAATCTCTGAAAAATTCTAAAGAAATTCAAATCCAGAACAAGCACTCCAATTTCTTTGTTACGACTCTAGGTTCTTAAACTACGTAACAAAAATGAGCGATAGCCAACAAGTTTTATATAATTTAAAATATTAATTTATGTTCCTGAAATACAAAGTGAAAGAATTAAAAATAACTTCCAGTATGGTGAATAAATTCCTATTATTCTAAAACTTCTGTCAATTCCAATATTTTCAAGTAATCCGAATACATTCCAAAGGTTTTCTGAATGATAACTGTATGGTACTGTATGTAAAACAATACAGAAGAATAACTATTATAAATCCAGATGTCTTTAGATGAATTCTCGGTAATTCCAGTACAGCTATTAATCAAAATGTCTTTCGATGATTGTAAGTGCACAATAATTCCAACGAATGATTATTAAAATAAACAAACGAATTGATCTTATCATGTAACTCTTCTGTGATCGGTAATATTTTTGACAATGAATAATTCCGTATAATAATCTTCTTATATACCAAGCTAACAAGCAAAACTGAGAGAGAGAGAGAGAGAGAGAGAGAGAGAGAGAGAGAGAGAGAGAGAGAGAGAGAATATAAAGAAGAAAAACATGAAATGGCCTTTAATATAAAAATATCAGTTTAAATATCATACATAAGGGCACATATATTTCCTCACAGGGGAAAAACATTAGTCCTAAAAGTGATATCGACGTTGTGGTGATAAAAAGTGGTATCGCCTCTGTGGCGATATCAATTTTCTCCCACTGATACATTTCATTGTCTTATTATAGTATATGTAATATATAAGTAAGTCCTTTGTAACCTCAATAGTCAGCGTAAAAGTCCAACATGAAAGAAACATAATAGTGAAAAATGTTACTATGTTTGAAGTATCTAGTTCATAATGACGTATGTGTCGATTTTTTTTGAAGTGAAAAACATCATTTGATCATTAATAGTTACGATGGATATATATATATATATATCTGTGTGTGTGTGTGTGTGTGTGTGTGTGTGTGTGTGTGTGTGTGTGTAAGGCAGTGTTTTTCTATGTATACACCGGAGTGTGGACAGTTTGTGAGTTTCAATACCTTTCTGGAATTTAGTACTTCGCATTTTCATTATTTATGAAGATAATGTTGCAGAAGAAATTAAATGTAAACCGTATTATTATAAATATGGCCGATTTCTTTTGTTAGGAATGATGTTCAAAAGTTAACCAATCAGAATGCTTCCCACACTTTTGGGGAGAATTGTAACTGTAGCGTGTGTTAGTTTGTTCACTCTTTTGGATTGATCACGCTGAGTTGCTGTAAGTGTAAATTGTATGTTTGATTACTGCTGGCATAACCTTCTGTATTGAGTATATTTTCAAGTTTTACTACCACTAAATTTACATTCATGGATGTCGAGTAAATAGGTTAGAGCTAGTAAATGTACACAGCACGTGTTATTCTTATGGGGGGGGGCGTGTTAGCCATGTAATCATGCACTAGTTTTAGTATGCATTATTTTGATAGCTGTAATCAGTTGCTTAACTAGAAATTTCAGTGCTGCGAAATTGTTTCATGTATCAAATGTTTATTATGAGCAGTCTATACTTTGCTGGTTTTATGTATCAAATACCTGTCACTACCGTTTTATATCACTGTGCTGAAATATTGTAAATTTGAACCTGACACCAATAATGTTAAAGTGTTGGTTCATCTTATTCAGATATTTCTCTAGTAATCCAAAAAAAATAAAAATAAAAATAAAAAAAAATAAAAAAAAAAAAAATAAAAAAAAAAATAAAATACGTGACCATAATAAAAGTGAATGTGCGTAGCCTAATGTGTTCATCTTTTTATTATTTAGACCACATATTGCCAACTAATTTATGTTATATATTTACTTACAACCTGCAGAATAAAATTTGAATTGAAACTAAGAAATATTTGTCTCTCTCCTTTCTTTCTTTTTTCAACCTGCAACGTGTATTATATATGTTAATATCACGCATCACACGTAAAAACCATGTCTTTCTATGATCATTATCAACTTCCGCTGAGGTCCAATCCTGCATTCCAAGTGCAATGTCGGATCTGATATGTTTTGTAAAGCCTTTGAAAATAATGTTTCCCCTTTTTAACACTTCGACTATTGCGACTTAAGTTTAAAGTTACTAAGATTTTCATGTGTGCTGCGGAATCTAGGACTAGTAAACACAACGAGGCTGGGCAAGATTTCATATTCATATATTTTCTGAAGATAATAACTTATGAATGTTTCTCATTATGTTAAAAATGACTATAGGTTGTTGAAGTATTGCAACAGCAAAAATTCCTTACAGTTCTCTTCGCCTAATACGAAAAACATAAAACTAAATTCAGGTTGTCTGTTCGCCTATAACATGTCTAACCTAAAGAGATTATGTTATATCCAATAACATGACGTTCTGTTACATAGGTCTGACTTTCTAGGGCATTAAAATAAATTCCAAAACATTCATAGTATTATACAATCCTATCAAATACAAAGGATAACCAGACACAGTGCAGATTTTTATTTTCACATTCCCGTACAGCAGAAATCGCTTCCGTAATGTGGACGGTTTCTTGACAAGACTACAATTATGTTAAATGCATGCATAAGCAGTAATGGTTGAATCAGCTTAATATTCAGTAACATATTTTCTTACATTCGACATAATTCTGTAACTCTTCCGTGCTACTTTACATTCAAGTCATCTCCACACGTTTGAAGCTGTTTTGCTTTTTGACGTGCTGGTAAAAATTTTTTTTGCAGTTTTTAATAGGTTTCACGACGACCGTAGTATTGGCAATATACTGCATTTATTAATACAGTCATAAATTTACTCCATACAACTTTAAACAATCGATCAAAAATACTGACGTTTAGGCTTATTCATCACTCCCATGATGAAATATGCCTATAAATCAAATACATGTTCAAACATAAAGAAAAGAGATTTTATGAAAATAATGGAATAGTTAAATATTTATAGAAGTACATGTAACACTCAATTTTGGATCTTAGACATGATCTTAAAATGTGACCTTAACTTTTGAGATAAAAAGTGGTAACATTGCCTTTATGTCATTAGATCCTCAAATGATAAAGTTTGTCAACTTTTCTCATGAAATACCCAGTAGAATGGAACTGACCCTGGACAACATGTCCGTATTAAAGTATATAAACACATTACGCAATGTTTCTTCCTCAAAGGTACACAATATTTGCAACAAATTCGTTAGCGTTTGTTCAAACATTATGAGGTGTTAAAAATGGACAGTCAGTCGCAAGGGCCATAGATTTTTGTGAATTCTTGGATGGTTCATTATTGATTTAGTTGTAAAATTAAAACGAACTTCTTATTTGTCACTATTTGGCGTAGTTATATTTTGTTGTTAATAATAATATGAATACATCTTGTATCAGCTACACAAATTTTGGTCGATAATGCAATAAAAATTTGGGGAAAACTAGCATAGTTGAACAGAAAACAGTGTGGAACATATCGTTTAACTTTTGATGTTGAAAGCTGTTAGTAGTTATGGGAGCGAATGAGCCTCAATTTTTATCAAGATTAAATAAAATCAAACAACCAGTCTACATCATCACACAAGCAAGTGTACGTGTTTATAGTAACACCACTAACCCCTCACATACATATCCTCACACACACACACACACACTCTCTCTCTCTCTCTCTCTCTCTCTCTCTCTCTCTCTCTCTCTCTCTCTCTCTCTCTCTCTCTTAAAAGCAAAGTTAGTGTTTATAGACACACCACTAAACTTTTACATGCAAATACACAATTCATATAGAAAATGGTTTTCAGGAAAAAAGGCACTCATACACCAACCAGAAACAGACAAATACTTACAAACACGGACAATGTTTTGGCAAAGTTTATCAGTATATCTTTTCAAGAGATGTGGTTGGCTCTGAAAAGGGACCTTGTTTCCTCCAGTGCACCTAAGGCTCCAGCCTGATGCAAGTCTTAGGCCTAAACCCAAGACTGCACTCATAGGCTGCTTTGAGATACGTGCTTCCATCTCTGGCTGCAGCCCTGCTTAGTGTTGCAACCTCCTTCGCTAGTCGAGACTACGTAGCTAGACTAACTAACTAACAAAGGATTAAAGTCGCCTATGCATACTCAGTGCTTTCGCGACTGGTTAATGCCTGAAGGTCAGGCTTTTCAATTGGTCGGGGCTGTGAGATTGGTGCCATCACAGCTCCGTGTTTATGTGCGATGTCGCACTTTTTATTTATGTCCGGCAGCGGCAAAGAAGGAAAGGACCCCGGGAGAGAGGCGCCAAACGACACAGGAAAAAGCTCCGCGGTTCACGCGCCCAAACGCCAGGCCGTACGTATTTGATCAAATTTAGTCCAGTTGTACTAGTGGAGAGCCCTATCTCCAGTGACGTGTAAGTCACCTGTGTAATTAGCCTAATGTAGGTAGTTTTTAATTTTGTTGTGTGTATTTAGGAAAGTTGGAATTTTTCGTACGTAGTGTACCTTTGTTTTGCCGAAAGAGTATCAATCAGATGGGTGTCAGCCATCCCGCAGACGTTAGGGTCACGCAGTGTTTACGTTGGTCGTTAATTTTGACGGAGGAACCAAAGGATCGAGTTTGATTTTAGACTGACGAACGTGCTGCTGTATATATTGGAAGCACGGACGTGAAGGAAAAAACCGCATTACACAAACTACAATACACACAACATACAAAACCGTAACATGGAAAATAAGTTATCGTGCAGACCTGAATGAAACTCCACTTTTTATATACAAACACAATATAACCAACAAGCAAACCATACTCCATACCAACTCACTTTCCATGAGAGAAAACAATTTTTAAAGAAAGATAAACACACACACACACACACACACACACACACACACACACACACACACACACACACACACACACACACACACACACACCAACATACAAACATACAAACAAAAACATTTTGGCAATTGATCATTCTCGTTTCTAGAGATCTGGATAGCCCTGAAAAGGATTGTTTTGCTTTGGCAATTCCTCCCTTTAAATTCTGGGAGGACGATCCAGTCTCGCTGCAGGATTATCCACAGGATAATTTGCTTCAACAAAAGAAAGAGAATCGTTGGTTTCTACTCTACACTCCACAAAGCCTCTCGCTTGATCCTGGTGTGTTGACTTTGCTGCTATCGCTGCTGTTTCTGCAGTCTGAACTTTTCCTGTTCTTGCTTTACCACTTCTCTAAAGACCTCTCCTATGAATTCTTCCGTCACTTTAAGCATCCTTACATTCTCTATTTCTTTTTGCTTCTGAATCAGGTTTTGCCTGACACGATGTAAATACGCCTGAGCCTCATTCAGCTTAGTTAACTTGGAAGGATTGTTATTGATTGACGAGTCAACCATGGGTGGACAGACTGGCGAGCACCTCGCGTTATATGCCTCAAGAGCAGAAGCGATGGAAAATATCCCTGCGATTTTGTGTGAGCGCCATTGATAACACGGCCCATAGAGATAGAGTGATGAAAGAGCATATATTCATACCATGTCAATTAAAAAAACACAAACAATTTTCAAAAATTCACCACTTTATTCACAAAAAGAAACTTCTCAAATACAAATTAACAAGTCATAAACAGGAACCGATTTACAAGGTTAATAACGTTGTGGAGTCAGCCTCAACTTCCACTGATCTAAGTCATTTTACAATTGATGAAAACTACATTTCCTAGCTGAAGACAGAAGATGTTCACAAAACCATCGTTCAACTTTACCATCATTTGAAGCATACTCTGTAAGCAAATAATTCGCTAAAATTTCTAAGGGATACCCAAGACTGCGTTGATGAAGAAAATACACATAAATATTGTACACACACCATGGAATCGGTTCCATGTAATTTCGCATTGTTGAGTCGAGTCTATTTGCATTCTTATTCATAAAGTAAATGATATCCTTTTCATAAGAATCGAAATAGTCCATAACGTGATCGATCGATGGGAATATAGACGGCTACCCAGTAGGTTTCTGGCTGATGACCATCGTCGGTGTTGATGACATAGGCTTGAATGTCTTTAGATTTGTGATGATGATGTTCATCTTTAGCACACATCACAGGATTCCAAGAAGCTGTGCACGAACTGTGCATCAGAAGGTAATGAAGTCCCGGGTATCCATGTTCTGTTTATTTCACAGGTAATAATGAGTCATCAATTTAATCCTGACGTGTTATGAAAATATCTTTCAAGTAAGTAGCGCTGCGCTCCGTCTCCTTATCTGTCGAAAGAGAGCTTCAATGTATTAGATCTCCAGAGAAGTCAATGGATCAGAACTGTTAGTTTTCCCGCTAGGTGCTTAGCCGAACAGGAGACTAACTGTTCTTTTTATTCTGGCTATCTCTGCGTTATGACGGTCTCTTTGTCTTTTTCTTCTATAGCATTTTCATTTTCTTGTTCTATCTCAAAGACGTCCTTGTCCCTCATTTCTAAAAAGGCTGAACATTCCAAAGAAAGTAGGTATTCTTTCATAGCTTCCAATAGTCTCAAATCACTTCTCTCAAGCTGCTGATTTACGGATTATCAAATTCTGCGTAGAGATTTGGCAAACTGAAGTCCCACACGAAGTTTGCCCGATTTTATAGGGTGGAAATGTCCATCGTCGCTGCCTTAGTCAGGAGTGAAATCGAAAGCCCAAAAAGCATAACCTTCTGCATAATCGTTGTACAAAATGCTGTGACTGTTGTTAGTACCTAACTGTCCCGTGGCTTCATACAGCGGCAAGAAAATTTTGAATAATTCTTTCGGTCAAAGTTAGGTTCGAAGGGTCTGGTACACAAGGCCCTGCCATCTCGACTGACTTCTATCTTGGACATGTCGTGGTGTTGAAACTTAAAAGGATTTTGAGCGGAGACCCAGTTCAAGGCTTCATTGCTGACGATGCCA
Source organism: Megalonaias nervosa (assembly GCA_016617855.1). Classification (NCBI taxonomy): domain Eukaryota; kingdom Metazoa; phylum Mollusca; class Bivalvia; order Unionida; family Unionidae; genus Megalonaias; species Megalonaias nervosa. Next base: position 44,368 of record JAECUM010001461.1, read on the forward strand.
ATGATTATACGTTTGGGTAACCGTCCTTGAAACAGATGATCTCTGATCCTGGATCCAAGGTTAGCGGCAATGGTGAAGGTTTTCACTTCCGCTCGTCGTATCGGATGGCTGACATTCTGCTCAGATTGTGACTGATGTCGTTTGCCACTTTAGGTAACACTTCCGCACGGCGCACGCAGGGTCGGGCTTCTTTGATATATGGTCTGTCAGCTTCAACCATCAAATGAAAGATGGCACTGCTTGGACGCAGTCTCAGGCGGACGTCGACTCCGTTCAGCAGACACTTCTTGCAACTACATGTCCAAAATGCAAATGTTTCATCAGTTCTAAACCGCGTACATTTTTGATTTTGTTTCGATGGTCGTTAAATCCCTTATTACAGTCTCCATGTTCTTAATTGGCTCTCTTTCTTCGAACTTGCCCGGCGTGTCATGTTTTCTTACTAGGCAAGCATCCAGATGCTTGTTCCTGGATTGTTTCCATACGTCAAGAGATTTTCTAGATACGCTCGGTAAGGTTAATTATGCTGTCGCAAATTTATTAATAAGGTACAAATCCACTTCGTTGAACAACGAATGCATGAAACTGTTGACGAGAACTGCTTTGTCATCGTCGTCTTCAGGATTGTCGTCCGTATCGAGAACATTGACTTTCATGTACAAATGACTGCTATTCAGATTGATGTAATTTTCGGTCTGTCCTTAGATTTTAAATTCGATGGGGGCTGAGGCAGTCAAAGACGAAATGGGATGTAATTCTACCCACTGGGATTCTTGCATCGTCATCATGGTGGGTGGCATGTCAAATAGATTCAGTTCTGATTTGGAACATTCGCAAGATTCTCGGTGCATCATATTCTTTAGTGATCAAAGACCTCTAATTATCTGACTGTTCTTCTTTTCTTAGTCATTCTCGCAAAATGTTATGAGCTCTGAAGGGGTGTCGGCGTCATTTTTGTATAATTTTGTAGATCTTGAAGAGAGGAACTCTGAGAAGGAGCTGTCGCTACTGCTGCTGTGTTCAACGGTATGATGGTCACTTCTTTGTATAGTCGATGATTTGCGAAGCGTCGATCCAAGAATCAAACCTAGGGGGATATCCTTTCCAACGCACTTTCATTTCTTTGACTCGACATTTGCCAATGTTACGGGTTCTTTGGTAGAGAATGCTGTCGTACACATCGCCTTCTTCTTTGGTCACTCGTAACTCTGACAAATAGGACAAATAGAAAGTTCCTCTTAACACTTCTCCTTTCATGTTTTCCAATTTATAGACGGGAGGATGAATGCCACGCACTCATCCAGTGACACGAAACAATTCTGTATTCCAGTACAATAAATAACCTTTGTCGAAGGAGCGTTTAATTTTTGCAATGCGCACCCAATCTCCTTTTCTTACCAGACCAAGTTTCTAGTGGTGGATATTCCAAACAAGCGCTCAAACACTTCGTTGTCGAGAGACACTTCTTCTGCTCCGATGTTAAGATTGACTGTAAACTTTGACCAGCCGCGGTAAGACGTCGATGTACATGAAGTTGTGTTGATGAGTAAAATATTTCCACATTTGCTTTGTTTTCGGGATTCTTGGCCGTGAAAAAATGAAGGCCTATTTTCTACAATTCTTTTTGGAATGCTTGGTTCAGAAATTAGGTCCCTTAATCTGGTTTCCATCAGAGAGCGTGACGACCGCTTTGTTTTAACACCAGTTTTAGATTCGCACTAGCTCGGAACTGGTTTTAGAAGTCAAAGGTACGACCCAATCGAATTTGGAAACGACGTCGATGACAGAAATAAAATAGTTGTAACCGCGATTGTACGTGACCAAATGAGAGACATCGGCTATTGACGATCGATGCCCTCCACTTTGGTTCGACTTCTGGAAAATTTCATTCAGTAGGCTTGTGCAACGTGTTCGTGGCTTGTTCTTGTAATCATCATTGCACCTGGGGAAACCGTACACTTTTCAGTTGGGTTTAGCTGCGGAATGCAAGTTTTGGAATCCGCCTTAACCCTTCACTGATGCTACTATTGGTTTCGGGGTATGGAAACTGTTTCACGTGTCCAGTGTGCCACAAGAGTAGGTCCCGAGGTTTCTTGCTGTCTTTTTTGCTTCTGGTGTCCCTTCTTTCTTTTTCACTTCTGTCGAAGAACGGATCGACATCATCTTTTTAACCAAGCTTGAGTTCTTCTCGCTGGTGAGTGGTGGAAGGTGTCCACAAGGACGCAGCAATCTTACTAGGGATTGGAACCACCAGCATTTTAAAGACTTTTCGTGCGTCTTCTTCCTCTGGCATCTGTGTGGCTGCGTCTGTTTGGTCACTGGGGTTGGTGCTGGTGATTGGCTATTTATCATGGCCCTAAAATCTTTTAGAGACGGTTTAACTGTTTCATGTAAAGCTTACTGACGAACGAGCTGAAGATGTTGCAAATCTTGGCCGCAAAACGTGGCCGTACTTTTGCGATTATTCCGTTTCTGACAAATCGATGAGATCCATCAATGATTATAGTTCCTTTTGCAACTGTGACTTCCCGGTCAGATTAGGATTGGGAGGTAATTGAGGTATCAGTTGTTCTTGTCAGATTTCTTCATTCCATGAGATTCACAAGTACAAGTATGATGTCTTTCCAGAAACGTGGTTAATTTTATCTTCTTCCTTCTCCTTATTTCTTGCCTCTGGCTAAAATTTGTCCAATAAACCCTCTAAACAAAGGTGCAGCCATTCCCTTGATCAAGGTTCCTCCACGTTACACTAAACATCTTTTTCTTTAGACTGTTGGATATTTTCTTTTTGACCATTCAGCGAAGATCATTTCGATGATTTCCTAAGCGTTCTTTCTGGTTCTTGAACAAAGGTACCGTTCCTATGTTCCTATCAAGACATTTCCAACAGCATTCACGGACAGTATTGACGATTTCTTTAAGAGCTGTTTGAATGAGTTGTTTTCGCGTGGGTGGATGGGCTTTCGACAGTACCGACAACACGTCCCAAAGTTTGACTAAACAAGGAGGCAGTGCTGTCTTTCTTGTTATTCTTTTTTGGCAGAAGAGTGGTGTTGGTGTGCACTTTTTGGGGTGACATCCTTTTTTTATCAGGAGCAAAAATGCTGAAGCGAATTGCCTGGCGCAGGTCTTTCTTTTACTGGAATGCGTCTCTATTGATTTTCGGAGGGGTTTGCAACGGACTAAATCATGATAGTTCTTATTTGTATAAATCCATTAAACTTTGTAACATTCCCGATCTCTCTTGGACTTTAATTTTTTGGGAGGGTGCTTTTTACTTTTTTAGAGGAAGAGGAGGTCTATGTCATGGGAGATAATTCCATGATTTCATCAAATTGATGGCATCTCGAGCAATGGCGAAGTCGAAGAAGTTGCTGGAGATACGGTCACCAAGGGACGTGGTTTTGGGTGAGTAGAGTTGCGTCCGAGCAGCACTGCATCTCTTTCTGATAGATGCTATTTTCTTGGGACTTTTCGTTTTCTTGGGACATATGACCCAGCGAATAATGCCTTCCATAAACATCATAGGTTCTCCTTGATTTTCTTGAAGGTGGCCGTAAGTCGATTGCCACTCTTTGTTACACTACACGATGTGTTGGGGTGGACAATCAATCAAATTTTTTATGCTCAATCGAACGTTTGACAAGTTCGGTTTTGCCTGAACCAATCGGTCCAGCAATCAACAGGTCAAAGGGACGGCAAAAAGACAGTGCCTCCCAACTTAAACGATCTAAATTTTTGTTAATGATTTTGAGAGCAAAGGAAGAGATAGAGGAGGAATATATAGACATAGGTGTTCAGAATTATGGGAATGTCATAGACAAGACAAGAGATTTTATACGTTTCAGGACACGTTTATTCAGTGTTCAAAAGTCAACGCTTGACATGATATATAAAATTAGTTAAGAGCCAAATTGTTAAACACTAAAACTGCATAGCAAAAGGACCCGAGTGCAACACAAATAAGTACAACACTGTCGATTCAAGTGTACGCTAGAATTTATAGTGACATGCACCACTATTCTTTGAGTCTCTACACTATTGACAGTCTCTAATGTTTCTCCTAGAATGGTCTTTCATTCGTGTTGATGTCGACTACAGTAATGCTGTCCTGAATTTAGTTTTCCTCTGTGTCGGGTTTTTCAACCACACTGGTTAACACGGGAATCAGAGTGTTCACTTGAGGTTTTAAGTCATGAACACAAATATTTGGCATAGTGAGCCACTTCTTTTTTCCATGCATAAAAGTCAACACTTTTCCAATCACGTACATCTTTGCGGTTGTGGTGTAGGTAAGCATCCATAGTCGATAAAGCGTCACGAATTTTTTCTTCACTCAGAGGTATAGAAGTATAGATATCCAAGCGCAACGCTTTTTACAGAATGAGTCTCTCGTGCACATTTAAAGCAGCAACTATGATGTTTTTGCAGTTACTGTTCATACATATCAAGTTAAAAAAGACATGGTGTCTTTGCAGGAACTTTCGTAAATATAAAGTTGAAAAGATCAAGATGCTTTTGCAGGAACTGTTCGGAAATAGTCTACAAGAAAGCTGCTGGCAAACGAAATCCTATACATGTAGTCAATGACAAGCCTCCAAGGTCTGACTTCTTTCCACGGAATCTGCTTCAACGCTGAAAAGATCGCTGCATGATGGTAAGCTTTTATACATTTTTTTTGTATTGGTGAAATAATGTCCTCCAAGAATCAGTCTTGTTCTCTTCGTCGGTCAATACACTCGGTTATATTTGTGTCTGAAGTAATATCTTCCTATAATTAACCTTCGTAAACTTTGTAAAATATATTTAAAAGGAAATGGATGACTGACTTTGCATTTTAGTTTCACTTGCATTTTTGCAAACTCTGTAAATCTGTTCTGTCAACTCCAGAGGTAGATTCTTCTGCTGTTCTAAGCTAGTCATGCACAGCAATGTCTTTCTTTGGGAGGTAATAGATGTACTTTTTGCATATGTTCTCTTTTACTCCAGTACCGAACCGAAATGTAATTGTCACAAATTCACACACCACACGTCGCGCAGAAGTTTCCTCTCGAAGCGATTCTAGTTCTTGGAAAAGTTTTCGTAATCCTTTAATTCTTCCTTTGGAATTCTGCGGAGTATTGTCACCTGGTAAGAAGAAATCGTAGCATCCAAAGCTTCTGATTCTCGGGTAGTTTATCACTATCCAACCATTTACCACTTTGCAAAGAATCAATCCTCTCTTAGCATTCATGTAACAGTGGTTAAATCATTGATGATGTAAAGGATGCAATTGGTCTTTGCGTTTCACTTGCATCTTGAAGAACTCTTTGAAATTTTTCTCTCAACTCTTGTTGAGTATCCAAGAAGATATTACCGATGTCCCATTAAGGGAATGTGGCGACAGTACGGAGATCATCGATATCTCTCCTCAATGAATGTGTTGCTCATGATTCATTGCTCACATTTTTCACAATAATAAACGATCCCGAGAAATCCGGTGGTAGCCGTAATGGCACCGAAATGTTCTTCCTGATGATTGACGTGAGTGTATTTTCAATCTGGGAAATCAAGCCCTCGAAGTACCAAAAGGTCCAAGCACCACTTAAGGGTGCTCTTTTAACGTGTAGAGTGGAGCCAAGTCTTCTTGCAGTTTTTACATTTCAGGAAAGCCACAAGCAGTCTCTTTGGATAATGACGGCTTGATGTAACAGGAGTTCCTCTTCGTTGTTTGGCTGAGTCTAATGTCGAATGCTTTTCCGAACTCTTTTCCATATTGTCGTCAGTTCTTGTCGTCATATGTTCATCCCACGAGTATGGCTTGGGCTAAACACATCAAATCTTTCTTTTGTTAATTTCTGTGATGCTGAGTTTGGTACTGCGAAGTTCGTCCACCAATATCATTTTTCTGCGTGACTCGCTCCGTTTAGGAGGAGAAACGTGGATCATGTAAAGTGTAGCTTTGTTATCGATGATGTGAAGTTGTTCGTTGGATTGTTGAACTTGTTTAATTTTGTTGATGACTTTGGAAAGTATGAATTCTGCTGGGCTACTAAGCTCGATCCAGACGGGTGAAAGTCTCAATTGATCTTCTTTGGCTCGGCATTGTCGTTTCAGTTGGTTAACAAGGAATCCCACAAATCGATGATGAAATTCTGTTTTCACCAGCGGCATATTGGACTTGTAACCTTTAAACATCACCGTGTAAGTGTAAGCGGTGGTTCTAAATTTTCTCGACTGTGGTAATACTTTTCGGGAGCTATGGCTGACTTGCATTCGAGGTAGACTCTCTTGGATTGGGGTGGACGTGGAAGGTGTTGACTCGGGTTCACTCGTGTCGTCAAAATTGCTGAAATAGATTTGAGCTAGGACATTAGCTCGTGTGCAAGGCGATATGTCACGTCGTGGTCGCTTACTATCTTCTTCTTCTCTCTCAATGAAATCGTGCGATCGTTTCATCTTGATTGCAAACTTTTACATGCAACGGACCCCTATATATAAGGCTAGTGCCTTGCCTAAGAGTATTCATTCGACTCTGAGCCAGTCAAGATTGCAGAGCCAACACCACAGGCTGAGCTTCTGATCAAAACTTTGAGATGCGTCATACGAAAATTTAATTCAAAAAGGACAACAGACTACTCCTCCTCCTCCTTTCGAGATGATAGTCAATATACTTGCAATATCTGTCAGAAGAAGGGACAGTTGGCTACAGAATGTCCACAACGTCAGAACAAGACAGAAGTAAAGAGATATAAAGGTTGAGATGCCTGTTATCATTGCCAGGAGAAAGGACATTGGTAATAAGAGTGCTCTAAAGAAGAGAACCAACCAAAGTTGTAAGAGGAGGAGGAGAGGGCTTCTGAAGATGAAAAACCCTCCCTGTCCAGAAAGGCAAGAAAAGAAACAGAGGAAGAGAAGAAATAGAGGAAAAACCCGTGCCAGTGAAGAAATTTAAAAATAGAATGAGTGAAAGAGGAAATAAAGACTTTAATACTGTGATGTGAAATGTTCATTGTGATTTTCATAAGAGAGAGAATAGACCAGAATGAAAAAAGTAAATATCTCTTTGTCTTGATTTTTATAAGGGACTGCAGGTACACATGCACTCACACAAGTCTATCATTGAAATATTAAGGGAAAAAGGATTTAATTTTTACTTGATTTGGCAATCTAGTCTATCCTTTATAGAGAAATGGGCTGCCCTGAAAACGACCGTTGGGTATTTGTTTGATAAATTCATGAACTGGACGCAATGAGCTTTAACTGCCCTGTACACTTGCCACGGCCAAGTCCTACTTCTTCTCCTGCTACTGTGAATAATTTGGTAGTGATCGCTGCTGATGGTGGTTTCTCAGTTTTGGTCAGCATAGAGGTAATGATGACTGTGCTGGAATGTTTGGCCCTGAAAGGTCCATCTTAGGTCGAGTTAAATAACTCTGACACATTTGTCTCAGATACCTCAACTCTGCCAAAATGTATTGTAGTAATGTTTGACTTTCACTGTCATTCTTTTTCTTAATCGCACTTTCTTTTCTCTTCTTCTTCTTATTTTCTTCCGTCCTCTTCTTGCTTGTGCTGTTGGATGACAAAGGCTTGTTCTGCTTCTTTCTGTTGTTGTAATTATTTCTCTAAATCTTCTTTCTGTCTTTATCTAAAATCATCTACCCGAGGTAAGGAAATAGAAGTACGTAAAGGTGCTGATCCCGGTTTTTACTCTTGCGAGTGGAAAGAAAATCGGCTAAATCCCAGTTTAAACATTCTCTTCTGGAAGTTGTTTTGGTATCTGCTATGCCATCACTCCTCGTCTCCACCATAGGTGCACCCCAATACATCGTTTTCTTAGTTTCAGACATGCTGAATTTATGCCGCATCGATTCATTGAGCACGGATGCAAGCTCGCCTATATGCTGTATATGACGTCACACGTAGCTTTCTTCTGATTGGAAGAGAAACTCCACGCTTTGACCGAATTTTGTAACGCGCTTTGGATTGGTGAAACATGTCAGTCCGTTTCGATCCGACCTAAACTATAAATACCAATCGCTTGCCTCATGAATTTACATATTCTCATGACAAGATGTGGTCAAAACGTTGAGTCGTCTACCATCATTTCGGGGATGCTGTTCAGTCCGGACTACACATGTATGTGACATGATCTTGGGCTGTCACGCAGATAACATATACGAATATTTGGAAGATAATGATTTATGTGGAGAGGCAAGGCTGTCTGAGGAGAGTCTTGATGTACGGTGCCTTCATCAGACGAAGTTTAAGTAAGAGAAGAAGACCACTTAAATGCTTCATTCATTAGCTTTTTTGTTAACAAAACCCAACGGCCCTTTTCAGGGTTACTCATTTGCCTCGAAAAGATATACTCTTCTACTCTTGCTCCAAAATATTGGTCTTTTTGATGTATAGGTGATTGTTTGTTGGCGTATGTTTTATTTGTACCCATAAACCTTTTTGAACCTATAAGCATTTCACATATAATTTTCCATACCAACCTCGAGTACCGCGTATTGAGGTCAACTCGAACACTGTTACTAAATTCCCGCCCGATTAAGGTCAGCCACTTGTAACACTGTTACCGTTTTGAGGCTATAAACCCTGTTGAGGCTATAAACCGTTTTCTGGCTATAGTGTCATTCCCCTGTTAATTTCCCGTTTGAGGCTATAAACGTTTTGCTATTTTAACGCAGTGTTTCCAGTTGAGGCTCATTCCCACCCTATAACTACTGCTGCTGACGAAACCTAAAATAATGTTCAGACAGAAGCTCATTTGTTTCGTGGAAAGTTGATAGCTCTCATGCCAGTGTTTACGAACTGGTATTTTCTTGTTCCTTCTAAGTTTTGACTCTGATCAATATGTAGAAATCTTCGCATATCTTTCGAATATCATTGGTTTTTTAATATTTTTTCTAGGGGCCCCGAGTGGCCGAGTGGTCTAAAGCGCTGACCGTTACGGATCACTGCCATCTCACCTCTGTCTGCGTCAGTTCGAGTCCAGGCTCGGCTAACGTGGGTACGTGAGAAAGCCTGCCAGTAGCTTCTCGTGGGTCGGTGGTTCTTCCCGGGATTTTCCAGGGTTCTTCCTCCACCATTAATACTGGCCGCCATGTATAGCCTATCTTGTGCTGAAAAATGGCGTTAAACCCTATAACAACAACAACAACAATATTTTTTCTATATAACAATTCACTGTTTCAAGGTTTATTTTTCTTATTGATATCCAATATATATGAAATTAGAAGAAATCATTCTAAGAGGGTGAGTGTAAGACGACATAAAAATGCTGTTTGTTTTTATTTGCCCATTTGAAGAGAAAAACATCTGTAGGATATCATGATGATATATCATGTGGGAAGACTTTGGAAAGTGGCTGTTATCAAACACTGTGGAACAAATTGCTATCTATTGTATTTCCAAAAATAGCGCATGTTATAATTAGTTTACGTATAAGCTGACTTGAATCTTTCTTTTGGAAATTGATTGCTGTATTCATTTTTATATAATTGAATAATAAACATAATCACTTTCTTGACTCCGAAATAGAATATAAGCTGGTCACAATATCATTTTGTTTTGATTTCCTCTTGAAAATAAATGTTTTGGGTGATAGTTTGAAATCCAGATGCAGAAAATGCCTATATTTTCTGCTCATCGGCTTCGACTTTGAGCAGCAGGAAGACAGTGTTTAAGACATATTTGTGCATGGAAGAAAAGGATCAGTGTTAAGCATCCAGCATGTATATATATATATATATATATATATATATATATATATATATATATATATATATATATGTTTGATAGTATCATTCCTTGATTAGCGTCGATTTAAGTTGCCTTATTACTCGCCCATGCCACTCCTTTGACAACTAGCTTTAACCAACAGACATTGCTATCCGAAATAATTAGTCGCTATTCATTACAATCATAAAGTCCATACAGGAAATGTATATCGTGTTCATGAATAGACACTAATTATAAGAGTAGCTTCATCAATGTTGCCATTGTACGTTGTACAAAAACAAAATAAATTCCATTACATGTCATTTGTATATCTTTAAAAGACGCCAAAATTGAGTTTTCTGTGATGTGCCACTCTCTGAAACATTTAACAGGCCCCGTCGAGTCTCACAAAGGTTTTCTCATTCGCTGAAATATTAAACAAGTCAATCATTTTGCCTGAAGATCAATAAATGAAGATCTAATTGAGATCGAATGGCTGACTTTAATTATGGTAACTGTCATTTTTCATTTATGTTTCTATCCCTGTTTCGTTGTGTCCCTACCGACCCTCACTTAAATAAAGAAAAACACATTTTCTTCTCAATTGTGCTGTATAATTTTGAACATTTTGCTCATTCAACATTTGCAAGTTGATTACTGAATGGAGAAGTCACTAGTCAAAGATATAAATCATGGTCTTAACATTACATGCCTGAAAAACCAATGTGTGTGATGAATGTATATAAAATACAAGTCAAGATACGTCACATGGTAATACTAATTTATGATAGTGTTTTTATACTCAACGAAGCACACATAGGAACTATAAATTAAAAAAACATTTCCTACAAATCATATGGAGCATCAACCGTATGTTTGATGTTGTAACATCCTTAGTGATTTAGCATTCTACCTTCCCGCGAATATTATCAACAAATAAAAGAACCGAAAGTGGAGACAATCTTTAAGACCAATGACATACATGAAATTCGCTGTGAAGGTTACCGCATTCTTTAAGGCTAGTGACATACAGAATATTATCAATGAAGGTTGACGCATTCTTTAAGGCCAGTGATATACAGGAAACGCCCGATTATGGTGAGTTTATTTTAGAAATAGTGTATGAAATTCTGGACCTATGAATTCCCTTTCGAGTAAGAGAAAGTGGTTCTCGGCTAAACAATATTTCCATATCAGAAAATATTAGTAGTATTGGCATTATGAGGTATTGAGTAATTCTTATTCATATGTTCTGGTATATAATATCTGTCTGCTGATTTATTTCATGTTGTGTTTAGATATAACCTAAGAGGAGATATTTGTTTGGATTATTCATTAGAACGACAGGGTACTCATTGGACTAAAATATTATTCTGAGACTATTGTGAATTTATTCAAAGAAGTTCTGGACAATGTCACTGTGATACATCAAGACTAATGGCAGACCAGCACATTCAAGGAACTTGAATTCATTCGGAACATTCGATTCGTTTGGACTTTCATAGACACCTTTTAGGACTTTTTTGGCATTTAATTCATATTACTGTAAGTTCCTCTTCAATTTTAATTTTATAGCTGTGATAATTACATTATGTGTTAAGCTTTGCAAACTTGCTGGTTTTTATTTCTTTCTTTTACTTAGTTTACGACCATAGAGTTGTAACAATATTCACTCTCCTTAATAGTATACACCCAATTGTTCAGTGTAGGCTCGTACAAAAATAACAAGAGAAAAGAGTGAAGTCAACAAGCTTTGTATATGTTAACAAAATAATTTATTTCCCTAGAAAACAATGTAAAAATTGGAAATAGGACTTACGGTTTGTGAATATAATCCAAAATTTAATTCTAAGATTGAACAACACAAGTCCTATCAATAAACAGTTCTAATAAGATCGAAGTTCGAATCTCGATGAAATTCCAATATGGAGGCGATGACATCAGATAAGGCCGTTGTACTGGTGGTAACAGATCCTCGATTGAATCACAGTTTATGTTTCCGTATAACTCCAGAATAAATTTTTACTGAATTTCTTTCTCCCAGAACTTTTCTTAAAAAAGTACACTTGTTTAATTTCCTAGAGAATAAATTATTAAATTCCAAAAACAAATGAAAATCAAACTGACAACAACAATTAGAAACACCCTTGTTTCCTCAAGGTGTTAAGAACGACTCTGATCCGATCTAATAGAAAATAGCTGTTTTAAGCCTCGATTTTAGATCACATGGTATTCCACGTGATAGGCTACGTGATTTACTAATTTGAACATCGCAATAAAATAAAATGCCATTTATCACGTATGCAAGAATAACCCTATCTAAGAACCAAAGTCTCACTCTGAAAATATATAAAATAGAAAAGCTGTTTACAATCCAGTTAACACGCGGGCCGAAATGATCTTGGAAATAGCCAATCATTATCACTCGATGGTAACAAAACTGTGTACCAGAGTGAGCAAAAATAATGCTTCTGTAATATGTTTTACGTTCTAAATAAATATAATTTACTGAAAGAAAAAATCGAATCCAGTAAAAATAATCATTACAATAAATGTTATGAAAAAAAATTAAAATGAAAAAGAATTTTGAAACTAACACACAAGCAATTTAATTACATATACGTAACACTTCCCCCATAAAGAAAAAGAAAGAATTATATAATAAAGCTTTCTTTTTACCATATGTAAATTATACATGAGGTCAAATAAAATTACATAGGAAAACTCTTATGAATTATATAAAGTGTACATGAAATAATATTTCTACACACGGGAAAGTGCATCTGCAATCAAATTGTCTTTTCCTTTGATGTGCCTGATGTTGAGATTATATTCTTGCAAAAACAAACTCCACCTTAATAATCTTTGATTTTTATTTTTCATCTTGTCGATGAACGTAAGGGGGTTGTGATCACTAAACACAACAACCGGAGAAGGAGCTGAGCTAATGTAAACTTCAAAATACTGTAATGCCAATATTAAAGCCAAACATTCCTTCTCGATTGTTCAGTAATTTCGTTGGTGCTTCATTAATTTCTTAGAGAAATAGCACACTGGGTGATCAACACCATTTCCATCTTCTTGAATCAATACTGCTCCGACGCCAACATCACTTGCATCCACAGATAATTTAAAAGATTGATTAAAATTTGGAGCTGTGAGAACCGGCGCACTTTTAAATATGGCCTTTAACTTGTCAAAAACCTCCTGACATTTTTCAGTCCAAAGAAACTTGTTTTTCTTACTTAACAAGTTTGTCAGGGGTTCAGCAATATTAGAAATATTGGAACAAAACCTTCGATAGTATCTGGCCATACCCAAAAATCTCATCAGTTGCTTTATTCTGACAGGCACAGGGAAATCAGAGATAGCCTTGACCTTAGCATCTATAGGTTCAACTTGACCATGTCCCACAATATGTCCTAGAAAAGTTACACAAGCACGGCAAAACTCACTTTTAGATAAACTGATTGTCAAATTTGCATCAGTGAGTCTGTCAAAGAATTTCCGAATCGTGGCTAGATGTTTTTTCCAGGTGTCGTTATAGATGATGACATCATCGATGTAAGCATCACAATTATCTAGACCAGAGGTAATCATATTCATCAAGCGTTGAAAAGTACTTGGGGAACCCTTCATCCCAAAAACGGCATTACCTTATATTGATAGAGTCCATCTGGAGTCACAAATGCCGAAATTTCCTTTGCCCTTTCCGTTAGTGGAATTTACCAAAATCCTTTCAGAAGGTCAAATTTGGTGACGTACTTGGCATTTCCAATTTTATCAATACAATCATCAATTCTTGGTAATGGAAATGAATCTGTTTTTGTCACACTGTTCACCTTCCTATAATCAGTGCACATACGGAAAGTGTTTTCCGGTTTCGGAACAAGTATACATGGTGAACTCCAGTCACTTTTACTGGGCTCTATGAAATCGTTCTCCAACAAATACTGAATTTCCTTTTTCAAGTATTCCTGTTTGAGAGGGTTCATCCTGTATGGATGTTGTTTCACAGGTTTTGAATGTACAATTTCAATGTCATGAAAATTTTGTTTCTCCTCGTAGGAATATCCGGAAACAAGTGCTCATATTCGAATAATAATTGTTTAAGTTCATTCCTTTCTCGTTGTTGCAAATGTAAAAGTTTCTGGTCCAGATCTTTCATAATTTCCGAATTCCGAAGATTTGTTGCTCCACGATCAACAGTGTCCGATTTAATTTCTTCACTTAAGTCCTCAGTTTGTGAGACAGGTTCAACTAAATCAATTGCATGATTTACTGGGCTATCTCTTTCAAAATACTAGTACTCCATTAAATTATTTAGATCTGAGTACTATTATTATAATTTAACTCATTCATTTTCTTCTTTACTTTGTAAGGGCCGTAAAATCTAATTTGAAGAAAATTTTAAAGAATGAGCAAGAGAGAATGAACTTTATTACAATCATAATTTCACTTTTGACTTGAATTGCCGAGTGCCAAATTCAAGCGTAACTAGCTGGAAAATTCCAGAGATAAAATTTGACCTTTGACCTGATTGGACAGATTTGGGAAGGCCAAATTGAGTGAATAACTTTATCAAAGCTTTTGCTATAGTTTTGATTTTAATATTCCTCAAAGGAATTGCCTCTGGGAATCTTGTTGACGCACACATAATGGTCAACAAATATTGGTTGCCTGACTTGGTCTTAGGTAAGGGACCAACACAGCTTACCACAATTCTGCTAAATGGTTCGTCAAATACAGGAATAGGTTGCAGATGAGCCTTAGGTATCTTCTGATTGGGTTTTTCTACTATTTGACAACTATAACAAGATCTATAAAATTTACAAACATCACTTCTGATTTTTGGCCTATAAATGTGGGTCAAGATCTTGTGATAAGTTTTATTTATCCCTAAATGACCAGCCAGAGGAGTTTCATGGGCCAAACTAAGTATTTCCTCTCTGTAAGATTTGAAACTACAATCTGATAGTTCACTGACCACTCGTCATTAGCAGGTACCTCGAGAGGCCTCCATTTTCTCATAAGAATTCCATTTTTAATGAAATAACAGACAGGTACTTCAGTGGTTTCAGTTTCACTAATGGCCCTCTGAAATAAAAAGGAGATCTCAGGATCTTTTTCCTGTTCGACGACAAGTGATTGTCGTTTATCACTCTGATTAGATAAAAGAGAATGAGTATTCAAAAGAGGATCACTGTGATCAATACCTTTTGACTGATCCAAATTAGAAGGGAAAGTGACCTCTTCAAAAGCCTGACCAATACATGTGTCAGCTAAAGGAATGTTTTCCTTATCAAAATCATTCTCAAGAGCATTCTTTGCCATAGCTCTAGTAACTGCACAAGCTGGGTATAACTCATGGTATTCTTTTTCAATAGGATCAACTTTCTGAATCAAAGAAGGGGAGTGTTTTCATTTTGCCAGCTCTAATTCTTTTAACTTTATTTCTCTTTGCATTTGCATGTCTAATTTTTCTTTCTGAAATTTCATTTGTCTTTCTTTCTGTCTTTCTTCAACTTGCCTTTGCATTTCTTCCCTTTCTTTAATTTTTGACTCCATTACTTCCATTTCTTTTTCCCTTTGTATCTTTTCTATCTGAAACTGAACCCGTCTTATCACTAATTCCAAATTTTTAGCTGGACTTCCATTTTCAAAATATCTAAACACTCCTGGGTAAAATTCAAAACACATTCTCTACTTTTGATGATATTGTGAAAGAAAGCCTGTTGTTTTCACTAACGATTTCAAACAAAATATGAAATAGTACTTGGGATTCAAAAACATCGGGAATTTAAATTTCAAAAAACAATTTTCTGAAATATTTTAGCCAAAATTCATATATCCAAGGACGAGCAACCCAATTTTCCCTTCTTACGTGTAGGCTCGTACAAAAATAACAAGAGAAAAGAGTGAAGTCAACAAGCTTTGTATATTTTAACAAAATAATTTATTTCCCTAGAAAACAGTGTAAAAATTGGAAATAGGGCTTCCGGTTTGTGAATATAATCCAAAATTTAATTCTAAGATTGAACAACACAAGTCCTATCAATAAACAGTTCTAATAAAATCCAAGTTCGAATCTCGATGAAATTCCAATATGGAGGCGATGACATCAGATGAGACCGTTGTACTGGTGGTAACAGATCCTCGATTGAATCACAGTTTATGTTTCCGTATATCTCCAGAATAAATTTTTACTGAATTTCTTTCTCCCAGAACTTTTCTTAAAAAAGTACACTTGTTTAGTTTCCTAGAGAATAAATTATTAAATTCCAAAAACAAATGAAAATCAAACTGACAACAATTAGAAACACCCTTGTTTCCTCAAGGTGTTAAGAACGACTCTGATCCGATCTAATAGAAAATAGTTGTTTTAAGCCTCGATTTTAGATCACATGGTATTCCACGTGATAGGCTACGTGATTTACTAATTTGAACATCGCAATAAAATAAAATGCCATTTATCACGTATGCAAGAATAACCCTATCTAAGAACCAAAGTCTCACTCTGAAAATATATAAAATAAAAAGGCTGTTTACAATCCAGTTAACACGCGGGCTGAAATGATCTTGGAAATAGCCAATCATTATCACTCGATGTTTACAAAACTGTGCACCAGAGTGAGCTAAAAGTAATGCTTCTGTAATATGTTTTACGTTCTAAATAAACATAATTTACTGAAAGAAAAAAAATCGAATCCAGTAAAAATAATCATTACAATAAAATGTAATAAAACAAAATTAAAATAAAAGAATTTAAAAACTAACACACAAGCAATTTAATTACATATACGTGACACAATCGTTGTCTTGTTTTATTCAACCTAGCGTAACGAAGACGCTTCTTTAAATCTGCAAAACAACTTTCAAAATGTACAGTCTCCACAGCCTGCAATATTGTGTTCTCCTACATCATCTTTGTTTCAAGAGAATAGTCAAAATAACCACCATAACCCCCAGCCTTTTCTCGAATGTTTAAATACCGAATATCGAAACAAGTCACACCTGCTGAAACGTGGAGCTCAGACGCGGAGGGTTATTGTCGTTTAAACACAACTTGAAAATAATTGAGGATTTTTAGAAGCTATTGTTCCATTTCTACAGAAAAGAGCATAATCAGGAGGACACATGAAACTGCAGTCAATTTTAGAGTTGCTAACATTTCCAGGTCATTGTCATGTGTTGAAATCTTCACAGTGACATCGTTGATTAGCAGATTACTTGCGATGGACAACTGTGAACTCGAAGGTGATTCCATGATTTGAAATAAAATATAATTAGATACTCTAATAGATTAGACATGTCCGGTTAAATATAACTAAACTGACCCAGATCATGAGGTAAAACATGACAGCCTGCACATGAGTGGATAATCATTCCATTAGTGATGGGTATTAATGTATACGTTACTTACAATTGGTTGTAAACCTAACTACTAAAGTTTAAAGCACTATTGTATCTCATAAATACGGATGAACATTAAACCTGAGCATACTTTACAGGTAGTTTTTTGATGCCATATATATTAATTTATAAGCAAAGGCTAACACTCTAGGGATAAAAATATTGGGTAGTATTCTTGTGAAAGATCTCACCATATCACGAGAAAGAGATGATTTCTTTTTGTTCAAGTTGAGTGAAAATGACCACAACATCTTCATATGATACAAAGAGTCTGTGGTTAGCCGTTAGACCAGCATGAATCGGATTGAACAAGGTATTAGAAATGATAAATTCGAAATGTTGCTATCAGCGATGGCAATACACAAAAATGATTGTCCTTAAGCTGATTATACTGCGGTGTATGAAAATAAGCTTAGAATATCATTGCACGTTCAGATTCTACTCTCCACTGAATCAATGTGTTCTTCCACAGAATTTCCTATTAGCGTAACACTTCCAAAAGCCTCTAAAGGGATTGAAAGTCTCAACAAAGACTATGACCTTGAGCACATTTCCTTCCAGTACGATGATTAATTTTGTATCATTTACACAGTCTGTTAAAAAAAAAAAAACTTAGGAAATGAAACTGATTTCGTGTACAACGTAACTTGAGTCTAAAGTACACAATCGAATAATACTTCGACTAAACGTACGCCAGATTCTATTATAAGGAGTTTTAGGGATATTCATGCGAAAGGAGTAGCAAAAGAGATCCAGAAACATTTTAGTTAAAAGAAACAAAATAAAACATGGATTAGCTAGGTCTCAGAAATATCTTTAATATTCAGGAGTTTTGATTGCACATATAATATGTCGGTATCTTGAATTAGGTAATGGTCAGCATAGGTTTCACTCTCAGATTAGCTGAACAGAATGAAGATGCTTAAAGAAAGCATTTTTATTTTATTTCAGATGCTCCGATAGATAATCAAGCTATTAAACTAAGATCACTCATGTTTCTAAGAGTATCTAAATGTATTTGAAAGAACAGCATGAACAATAATTTGAGGCTAATTGTGGAAAGATTGCTGCTTTTCACGGAATATATTATAGACTGAATGCACAACATTTTTAGACTGCATGGCTAGCATTTGTTCAACGTTACTGTTTAATATGATACACAACAGATGGTGGTTGCTCAAAGATAAATATTTTAGAACTACTGGCTGATGTTTAGTTAGGAGTCACTACCTTTATGATTTATGACTTAATTTAGGAAACTTTTCAAGAGAAATAGAAAAGGCAATTCTGTAATCAACGATTTCAGTTAGAATATACGTGTTGGATTGTTTTCTGCAGCACGTAGAAGAGCATGGACATGTTTTTTTTAAAAGAACACCATGCTATTCCGGATGAGATTAATGACAAAACTGCAAGATATGTGTCTCCGTTTTTAATTTTATATACAAGTTTGATAGTGGTGGCTTTGTACTTTCCTAATCACCAATCAATCACTTCTGAAGCTCTGAAAAATCGTTTTCATCTGGAGCTTTTGTTGTTGGGGTGAACGGCTGGTAGCTATTTGATATCATGTTAAATCCATCTCTTATTTCACTCTCAATGACCAGGAACATGTCACTGTACGACACGAGTTGTATTGCAACGCTGATATCTCCGACAATTCATTATATGATAACCCAGGAACACTGTAATAGTGACTATGATTTAGTATGTGAATTGTCTGTCAGACATTCCTAAATTCTTCAAAACGGTCACTTACATTCGAGTTCAAAGGACGCACAAACATTAGGCAAGGATCCTACAACTTTACTTAGCCTAAAATCTACAAAAATTAAAATCCTGTCTTGCCTACCGTACCAAGCATAGCCCTATATATATATATATATATATATATAATTTATTTCATTGTTCATCTTCTTGAATGGCGTATCTGCTGAATGAGTGTATTTGAGTTTTTACATATGCATATATCTCAATTTTTCCGATGAAGACGTTCTTATTATCTCGTTCAGTGCATTGAAATAATACAAATCTTTACCGTTTCCGTCGTAAATTCTACATTCTTACATTGTTACGTTTATTTAATTTGTATTTTTATTGGCTTTTCTATGATGTTATATCGTGTAATTGATCTTGGTCCGTAATTTAGATGGAGTCTACCTGACTAGAGACATTTATTTTGTAAACGATATAGCTAATATTGTTCTGTGATTATCGATAACATTTAGCTCACTAGTAGGGTTAAACATGTTTACTTTCATCTGAGTTTAGAAGATGAGTTTTTCACATGGAAATTCCTGATTTTACTGACAACTTTGTATGTTCTAGAAAAGAAATTGACCCTCATCCTGGTTTTGTTATTCTGTCGATGGATTTTATATTAATGTTGCTTAATTGACAATTTCTCATTCATACATTAGCATTCGAAAGGTAATCATTCTTACCGTTGTGTTCAGTTTTTATTTGAGAGGGTTTATTATCTAAATTATTCACTGGGATTACAAAGTGTTCATTCATATTTAGGGCTAAATCATTTTCGAAATTACTGTGAATTTCTGCAGGGACCTTTTACATATTATTGTGATTGTAACAAGATAACCGGGTTGGATTTCGGATTTAGAATGCTTTTGATGGTGATACAAATACAATGTTTATTGATGTATAACTTGAATGAGAAAAGAATTATAATTAATGCGTGCGTGTATAAGATCCAAATATTGGACAAAATTTAACACAATCCGCACGAACCTAAAATTGCAATATAAATGTGAATACAAATAAATGACGTAAGCAGTACAAGGACAAAGGTTAATAATTTACAGTAAATTCACACGACGAAGAGAATGATGTGTTTTACTCAAATAGAAAATGTATTTTACTCATATAGTAAAATGTATTCACTCAGTGAAATATGGGGTACTTTACTCAGATAGTAAAATGATGGAAACAGGGACAGATATCATACACAATATCTTTACACTCCCAAAACACTGCGTATAACAAACCCCAAAATTAGCCCACGGCTAATAGATTACATGCATAGAGTAACACAAACACACTCCGTTACTAACACACTTGGCTACCAGTCACACTGGTCAGTCAAACAGTCAGCATTTCATGTAATCACCGACCACCATTCAATTCCTTGGTCAATCAAGCAATCAATGCCCACCAATCGGTCAGCAACGCCCGATCACCTGCTACTCGACCAGCAACACTTTCACTCAGCTCTACGGCTGCGATGGTTCAGCTTTACAGCTGCTATGCTCAACTTCTATGGTTAGCTCTACGGCTGGTACCTCGTCGACTCCCATCAGCTGAAAATACATCTAACACCGTGTACTATGCATGACACGGGCATATACGATAACACATAATGACGTTATATACGGTAAGCTATACAAATTACATTATCGGCACAAATGACAAGGCAATAAACAGGTTCAGAGGTGAGCCTACCCGTGTCCGATAAGAATACTATGGTACTAAGCGTTTCTCAAAAATTCAACTTTATATTGCTAATATAAAGCTCTTGCTAAGTCACAAACAAGAATAGAAAATATTTGCGTTATACTCCGCAAGTCGGAGTTACATAAAAAATACACAAAAATAAACGTGGTAGTACAATAGTTGTAACTCATACACAAGAAATAAACAAATAACTCACATACCTCTACAGCTGAAGATGTGCAAGTACTTATTAAGTAGACTGCTCACTGACAAGACGTTCCTGCTCACTGCCAAGACGTTCCGTAATATAGTGATTCAATATTACGGTGAGGCATTGATACACAGACACACAGTGCCGCCTACATCGTCTGTGCGCTGGAAGTATTTGATTTTCCCATCGAAAGCAGTTCGCACGTGCGGCATAGGATAAACCGAACTCACTGTTTCGAAATATTGTACAATATACATAAATCATCCCCGGGTATCATTGTACAAAAAAAAAAACGAAACCCGAGTACATGTATTTAATAAATAAAGGGATTTATACCATTCCGTGACAGCGATACATCAATACTGTTGGCACATGAACACGTTCAATATTGGAACTTATTTGGAACATCACTGGAACTCTATACATTTGGACTTGTGATAGCACTTTTATGACTTTTCGGGATTTAATTCACAACATTGTAATTTCGTTTTAAATTGTCACTTTGTATTCTAAGGAAATAAATTATATATTGAATTTTACAAAACTTGTTGGCTTTCGCTCTTTTCTATTACTTAAAGAGACCGCTCTGGTGGCCTAGTGGTAGAGCGTCAGTTTTGGATGAGGGAGGTCGCGAGTTCGAACCCCGGCCGAGTCATACCAAAGAATTTTAAAAATGGTACTAATAGCTGCCTTGCTTGGTGCTCAGCATTAAGAGGTTAGTGTTAGGACTGGTTGGTCTGGTGTCAGGATAATGTGTTTGGGTGGGACATCATGCTACACGTCTGCGGCATGATGCCCCAGTGCTAACCATCACTATAAACTGTCACACTGCAGACATCGTAGTGATATGACTGAAAAATTGTTAAAGCTACGCTAAAAATCTAAGTCATCACACACACACACACACACACACACACACACACACACACACTTAGTTTAAGATTATAGAGTCACACCAACATTTATCTTAAATAATCTCTCAGTCATTTTAGCCACATGTTATTTTAACTTTTGGTAATTCACAATGCTTATACTTTATTCAAGTTTGGAGAAGTTTAAGGGGATATAATTTTCGTTCTCTTAATTCGTGTTGCTTCGTCGAGCATTGAAGCCTTTTTTGTTTGTTTACATAGACTTATTTTGCAATGTATTGAATTGTTTTGTCTTTAATTTGACTAGAAATATTTCAATATATTAAATTATTTTTGAAGGGTTTTTAACATTAAACTATTTTGTACTTGTCATTAATATATATTCTCTTAACTTTATCATTTGCAAACTTCCTCCCTTCCTTGTCTGAGGTTCTGCCCTTGGGGTCAGTCAATATTGAATCTGTTTAATTGAACAACCACCGAGGATCTGGTTCTCTATGTTACTTTGATTGTCAAGATCAGCTTCTAAACAGCGTTTTCTTAATTTTAATTACTTCTCTGTGTTCATATAGCACCATTGTTTTGAATCATGGGGTCAAATTAAATCTGAGACCCTTTCCTAACGTACTGGCTTATAGATTTAATTTTTGTCACAAAATGTACTTTGTGTTTTTATGTTTGACGACCTTCTACAGGCAGCTAGGTTGTTCTCAGTTATATAGAATAATATAGAGAATAATATAATAATATTTTCACCTCACTGAGCTAAAGACCTTTACAACTGATACACCTCAACCAATGAACTCAGTTAATAAACTGTCAAAATCACCTGTATAATTGTATACGATACGAGCTTAGGATAAGGCGTGCCCCGACGGGACAATTGTTGTAGATATCACAATAAGAGGGCTACTGTAGAATTATCTTAAATGATCGAGTTTGTTGATTTTTCAAATGTAAATTTTGTATCAATAATTGTTGACAGATTTAAAATCATTTGTCGGACAGAACCATTTGGTCCCGTGCAGTATGTTTAGAACCAGTAGAGAACAGTTACACACATTGTAAAGGTGTATTTTTGTGTCTGCAGCAAACAAATTACAGAATTAAAATCTTGATGAAGACAATAAAAGATAAAATAATTCTCACTGCAGGGCCAATGACATGATAATATCGTGAGTTCCTAAACCTAAATGAAATATATCACATTGACTTAAATGTAAACATTCAAGCAAATAACGTTCTTTTACTTGTTTTATAGGTCTGACGTTTCTTATTGTTTAATTTGTTGATACGAAAGCCTGACCGCTCCAGCAGTTTCTATATCAGTAAAATTATTGAGGCAGCTAAATTTCGAATTTATGAACTTTTCCGATATAGTTACTTACTTATGCGTGGAAAGCACATGTGAAAAATATTTTACATATCTCAAATTTTAATGCCGTCCATACTTCTCAAACATTTCATTGCAAAATGAGTTACATGTTTTACCTTCATAATTGTTTCCAACATCTCTATATTTTTTTGGTTGGTATAATGGTGCTTTCGTTAAGGTTTTAAGACACTTTTGTTTGACGCTATATAAGCGTGATTGAGTTGATCTGCCTTTAACGCCCATACACAACCAAATCATCACACAGTGGCAAAAATTCAAAGCAGTTATTATATTCACTGAAAGTAATGCTATTTTGTTTTGTTTTTGTTTCATATCATTACGTTCGTGACAGCTAATTCTGCCAAAAATGCAGAAGAATTTAAGAGCAGTTTTTTACTTGTTAGAACATATATAGAACACACTAATGATGCTGTTTTGTATTAAGTCGTATAAAAAAGGAAGTGCGTAATCGCAACGCGTAATTACAGATTTAAAGTGTTTCGAAGGAAATAAATTACCTTATATAAGAAGCTTAAATGGTGGTGTTGTTATCAGACTGGTCATTAAATCTTGGATGAGTCATTAAATACTGTCAAGAATGACGAAGCAATTATTGCATCTAAATTTATTTTGCTTTTTCTTTTTCTAAAACGAGAAGACAGTATGAAGAAGTTAATTGCATACTTTCTTTTCTTTGTAGATTTTCTTTGTGGATTTAAAAATAAATTCAGAAGCATATTAAGCAAGATGCAAACTTAATGAACCTCACTTTATGCTGAGTTACTTATTACCTAAATCTAATAATTCCAGCCAGTGCGATAATCATAATGGGACCCAATTAATTGTATTGGGAAAAGAGAAATCTAATTGCAAACGGTGTGCGAAGTCTCCGTAATTTTAACTGTAGCAGTAGTGGTAGATGCAGTACCCAAAATGTTGAATTAAATTGTTCGTGATAAGACTGCACGAGAGAACATAATCATAATTCTGAAGCACGAGGCAAACGTTTATTCGCTTGTTGACAACGTGTTGTTTTGTGTTCGTTCACTTTTTCTAATAAATGGGGCCTATTGGACTAACATAAATTTACACGAGAAATATCACAAAGCACTTTTCTTTGCATCCCATCTTCTAAATTGCAAAATTTTTATATAGTTAATCTTCCTAAGACGATTTCATGTCTCAAGACGTTCTGCGATGCGAAACAATAAAATCAGTGAAAAATAATTCCTTTAGCCCAAATAGCTAAAGTATGACATCGAATTGTTTGTAATTTGTAATAATTGATAGATAATTACGTAGGTATTGGATGCAATTAGGAACTTAGTGTTTCTGCAAAAGTGTGACAATGCGCAAAATGTTTACTGAAAGTTTACATTTTGCTAAGGTGAGATTTGTTATAGGAAATTGACGATAGTCGTCCTAAAGAACTTTGTCAGCGTTCCTTTTTAATCAAAGTACAAAAAAAAACACCATTGTCAAAAGCTACAAAAATACTTCGCAAAAGCATGTCACAGCACAATTTATTAGCAGTATTATTAAGAGAAACATTTGTAGCAGTATTGGTAAGAGTAGTAGCTGTATCAGTATTGATACGTGTAGTAGTTGTAGCAGTATTAATAAGAGTAGTAGCTGTATCAGTATTAATAAGAGTAGTAGCTGTATCAGTATTGATAAGTGTAGTAGTTGTAGCAGTGTTAATAAGTGTAGTAGTTGTAGTAGTGTTCATAAGTGTAGTAGTTGTAGCAGTGTTAATAAGAGTAGTAGCTGTATCAGTATTGATAAGAGTAGTAGCTGTAACAATATTATTAAGAGTAGTAACTGTATCAGTATTGATAAGTGTAGTAGTTGTAGCACTGTTAATAAGAGAAGTAGTTGTATCAGTGTTAATAAGAGTAGTAGTTATAACAGTATTAATAAGAGTAGTAGTTGTAGCAGTATTAATAAGAGTAGTAGCTGTAGCAGTATTATTAAGAGTAGTAGCTGTAGCAGTATTGATAAGTGTAGTAGTTGTAGCACTGTTAATAAGAGAAGTAGTTGTAGCAGTGTTAATAAGAGTAGTAGTTATAACAGTATTAATAAGAGTAGTAGTTATAACAGTATTAATAAGAGTAGTAGTTATAACAGTATTAATAAGAGTAGTTGTTATAACAGTATTATCAAGAGAAGTAGCTGTAGCAGTATTAATAAGAGTAATAGTTATAACAGTATTAATAAGAGTAGTTGTTATAACAGTATTAATAAGAGTAGTAGTTATAACAGTATTAATAAGAGTAGTAGTTATAACAGTATTATCAAGAGTAATAGCTGTAGCAGTATTAATAAGAGTAATAGTTATAACAGTATTAATAAGAGTAATTGTTATAACAGTATTAATAAGAGTAGTAGTTATAACAGTATTAATAAGAGTAGTTGTTATAACAGTATTATCAAGAGTAATAGCTGTAGCAGTATTAATAAGAGTAATAGTTATAACAGTATTAATAAGAGTAGTTGTTATAACAGTATTATCAAGAGAAGTAGCTGTAGCAGTATTAACAAGAGTAGTAGTTATGACAGTATAAGAAGAGTAGTAGTAATAAAAGTATTAATAAGAGTAGTAACTGTAGCAACATTAATAAGAGTAGTAGCTGTAGCAGTATTGATAAGTGTAGTAGTTGTAGCAGTGTTCATAAGTGTAGTAGTTGTAGCAGTGTTCATAAGTGTAGTAGTTGTAGCAGTGTTCATAAGTGTAGTAGCTGTAGCAGTATTGATAAGAGTAGTAGCTGTAGCAGTATTGATAAGAGTAGTAGTTGTAGCACTGTTAATAAGAGAAATAGCTGTAGCAGTGTTAATAAGAGTAGTAGTTGTAGCAGTATTAATAGGAGAAGTAGTTGTAGCAGTAATTTGTATGCCCTATCGTCCTCGTCAAAAAACAAGTTGACTGAATATCTCTTTTTGGAGCAGTTTAGGAAACTGCTGTAGTATGGGCATGATAGGTGGCAACCTGATTATTCTTGGAGATTTCAACTTTCACTTTGACTGTCCTGGTAACCGATACCCATCAAAACTCATAGAACCATTCAAATATTCCCCTTCTAACTGTTAATTAGCCAATATACCCATAAAGCGTGTCACGTATAGACTGGAGTCTTCAGAGACCTGATGATAACATTCTTCAGTCTTCATTGGTGTCCCACAAACATGCATCACATCATATTCAATATCAAAATATCTATCGCTCCATCTCTGTTTACTACTAAGAGAAAACCTCCGTATGATGAATAGAACCCAACTGATGCATGACATGCAAGTAAACCTAACAATTTTGTTAAATCTTAGAGCAGTACAACTTGAGAAGTGCTTGCGTTTATTGCTTGACATACATGCCCCAGCAACCAAGTGCAGCTTATCAATTCAAAACTGTTCCCTATGGTACAGTAGTGCTAGGGACCAACTTCGCACTGCTGAAAGATAACGCTGTAAGGCTGAGAGGAGTTGGCTCTCCAACAGTTTCACTATTGATAAGCAAGGAGAGGAGTTGGCTCTCCAACATTTTCACTATTGATAAGCAAATCTGTGAAGCATCTCAGAGGAATGTTATAAATAAAGTTCATGCAGCAAAATCAAGCTACTACAGTACAAAGATCTCTGAAAATTCCAGCTGCAAAAAGCTCTTGCGAACAAACTAATGTCAAGGAATAAATGTACACCACTTCGAACGACCTTCTCTCCGGTCGACCTACAAATTTCTTCCGTGACCAAGTTAAATGCATTAGAGATAAGCTTGACAACACAATTTCAAATGACTCATCGTCTCCATACAGTTTTGATGCAGAATATACAGGGCAACCTTTAACATCATTTGAACCTTTCCCTATGTATTTGGTTCATGCAGTTGTGATGAGGAGCGCCCCAAAATCAAGTGAAAGCAATCCGATTACGATATTAATGATGCTTGAGTGCTTAGTTTCAATATTGCCTTCACTAACCGTTCTTATCAATACTTTTCCCTTATATGTGGAATTCCCGTCATTTTTCAAAACTGCCATTGTAAAGCCTCTGTTGAAGAAATATAAGTTTGACCCGAAAAATGTAAGGACCTACTGCCCTATTTCTAAAATCTCACTTATTTGAGAGATCGTTGGAAACGTTGTTCTATCCAAGCTTGTATCTCATGTGAATATAACTAGCCTTTTTCGCAACTTACAGTCTGCATATCGCCTTCGCCATAGTATTGAAACCACACTTCTGAGAGTAGTTAACGACCTTCTCTCTGCTTTGGATAGTGGATAGGTTGCAGTTCTCGGCCTCCTTGACTAGTCTGCGGTATTTGACACGAAAGACCACTCTATATTGCTTCACTATCTCTAGCATGTATTTGATATTCACGATACGGACTTACTATGGCTCAGGTTCTACTTCGTAAGGAGGACACAAGTTGTGCCCTTAAATGGAAAACGCTATAGCACTTTTCTCTACTTTTTGGTGTTCCACAAGGCTTTGTTTTAGGCCCGGTTCTCTTCATTCTATACACTAAGCGGCTCTCAAGTGTCATAGATCGACATCCGGTTACTCACCAATTGTACTCAAAAACCGAAATAGAGGGTACCATCCATGGTGTAGAGAGGTGCATTGTCGATATGAAGTTATATATGGCATGTAACAATCTGCAAATACATAATGATAAAACTGAAGCCATCCTGATCACCACACAAAGACTTTCTCATTCGCATGCTTTACTTCAAACATTAAGTATCAGCAATGCCAACATTAAATTTACAGTCAGTACGGAACTGATGTGTCACTCTCAACAGTACACTCTCATTACACCAACCTGTAATGAACATATGCAAGGCCGAATATCTGAAGGTAAGACTCAACAGTGCTCCATTCACAATTTTCATTTGGTTGATGCCACTAAAACACTTCTCTGTTTCTTAAAACTTTCAAGACTGGACTATCGTAATTCACTTATGTCTGGTTTGTCTCAGTATCTACTCCAGAAACGTCAAAAAGTTCAAACGGATCATTGATAGAGTAGGTAAACTGTACACGCCTCCCCCTGCTCTATACCCTTCACTGGCTACCAGTTTGATCCCGAATCAAACATAAAATCAGTGCAATATGCTACATTTATTTGGCTAGTCCCACTACAAAATAGCTATCTGACCTCACCCATGTGTATGCCCCACCTAGAATCTTGCGCTCCTCTCCCGACATTCGCATTCTCATTGTTCCCACAGTTAAGACGAAGTCATGCTAACAAAATTCTTTTGTGTACCAGGGCCCGGCTACGTGGAATAATTTGCTCATAGATCTAAGACACAAGGACATTGTAAAATCTTTGACTACAACAAGAGACTTAAACGCTTAATAATGTGTGCTTCAGTCATTATTGTCAGCGTGTTTGCTTTTGTAATTTCATGGTGCTTGTTTATATAATCTTGTCGTTGTTTATGTTTCATGGGTTATTTAATATTGTAAAGCGCTTAAAGCTTTGAAAATAATCAATTCTACTAAGTCAACATTATTATTATTATTATTATTATTATTATTATTATTATTGTTAGTAGTAGTAGTAGTAGTAGTAGTAGCAGTAGTAGTAGTAGTAGTAGTATTAACAAGAGTAGAACTGGTTGCAGTTTTAATTAGTGTAGTAGTTGTAGTAGTTGTAATAAGTGTTGTAGCTGTAGCAGTATTAATAGGTGTATTAGCAATAGCAGTATTAACAAGAGTAGTATTTGTTGTAGAATTAATGAGAGTAGTAGTTGTAGTAATATTAATAAGAGTTGTAATTGTAATAATATTAATAAGAGTAGCAGTTGTAGTAATATTAATAAGAGTAGCAGTTGTAGTAGTATTAATAAGAGTAGTACTTGCAGTAATATTAATAAGAGTAGGAGTTGTAGTAATATTGATAAGAGTAGTAGTTGCAGTAATATTAATAAGAGTAGTAGTTGTAGTAATATTGATAAGAGTAGTAGTTGCAGTAGTATTGATAAGAGTAGTAGTTGCAGTAGTATTAATAAGAGTAGCAGTTGTAGTAGTATTAATAAGAGTAGCAGTTGCAGTAGTATTGATAAGAGTAGCAGTTGTAGTAGTATTGATAAGAGTAGCAGTTGCAGTAGTATTGATAAGAGTAGCAGTTGTAGTAGTATTAATAAGAGTAGTAGTTGCAGTAATATTAATAAGAGCAGTAGTTGTAGTAATATTGATAAGAGTAGTAGTTGCAGTAATATTAATAAGAGTAGTAGTTGTAGTAATATTGATAAGAGTAGTAGTTGTAGTAGTATTAATAAGAGTAGCAGTTGTAGTAGTATTAATAAGAGTAGCAGTTGTAGTAGTATTGATAAGAGTAGCAGTTGTAGTAGTATTGTTAAGAGTAGTAATAGTTCTTGTTGTTGTTGTTGTTGTTGTTGTAGGGCTTAACGCCATTTTTCAGCACACGATAGGCTATACATGGCGGCCAGTATTAATGGTGGAGGAAGAAACCGGGAAATCCCCGGAAAGAACCACCGACCCACAAGAAGCTACTGGCAAGCTTTCTCACATAACCACATTCGCCGAATCCGAGACTCGAACCCACGCAGATAGAGGTGAGATGGCAGTGATCCGTAACGGAGAGCGCTTTAGACCACTCGGCCACTCGGGGCCCAGTAGTAGTTGTAGTAATATTAATAAGATTAGAACCTGTTGTAGTATTAAATAGACTAGTGGTTGTAGCAGTTTTAATTACAGTAGTGGTTGTAGTTTTAATTAGAGTAGTAACTGTAGAGGTATTAAAAAGTGGTAGTTTTAGTAGTATGGCCCAGATTATTCTGCATTAGCTACAACATGGGTTCTAACATGCGATAAGTGAAATATCGAGTTCAGCTGGGAAGACAAAAACTGAGGTGGAAACGAGTCATCTCAGGTAAACGTAAATACACTGCCATTTACACGACTCGTTTGGAATTTAATTGATTACTAATTCTGAATAGAACTTGCTTCTAATTCTAATTCAACTCACAGCAGAGACTGACATGAAACGAAAATTTCAGTTTAGAGACCTATGTTTCAAAAGCATATAGCTTTGTGATAAAGAGATCAAGAAAATATTTTTCGCTAACATTTTGGATAACAAATGATAAAAGTACATTGAAGATACATTCTTATTTCAGGAAACTTTTCTAAGAATTATAAGCTACTGCATTTCAATGGGAAAATATGTAGGAGTTTTTCAGAGTAATACTGCAAAACCTTGGGTGTGCAGTATTACTCCAAACAAAAACGAGTTCGTATTTTCCCTTACAAATGCAGTAACCTATTTATTATGTACTCATTTTCTTTTCCTATCTAAGGCTCAACGATAAAGGAATACACTACCAAAAACAAAATAATCGAATGTATGCTGTATTTCAAACTAAATACACAACTGTAGAATCATCAATACACAGTAACAATATTAAAGTGCACATAGCACCGCCCAGCGACCTTTGAACTTTCTCGCGCGCTCGACATTAGTTTAAAAATTTTCGTTTTTATCTATTTAAAATTGAACTTTAGAGTCATATTATGAATGAATGTGCATTGAAAAACCTTTTCGGTTGGTTTGGAATGGATGGATTTTGTTTGTCTGTTGATCCAACTCAAATATGCTTTTCTGCATATGATGGACTGGATTTATTGGGTCAATTCAGTGCAGTAAGAAGAATGTTATTTCAATTGGAAATGTAGTAGAAACTACTGTACAATTTCGGTGTGTGTCAGGTTTTCCATGAAATGGGTCATGTTATTCAGATTTGCAGAACTCACTTAGATAGTACATTTTGAGGAAACTCAAGATACATAAATGTAAGTATATTTCAATATGCATAAATGTAAATATATTTATTACCATTCTTATTACCAGTTAAAGAAAATATATGTTAATGCCCTGTCACTTGCAACTTCCATGCTCGCTGTTGGAGGGACCCCAGCTATGACCTGTATCACACAGTGTATGTCTTCTATCGCTAGCCTAATATTGTGTCAAAATAGTTAAAAGGGAAACATTGTTGTGTAACATTCTGTTTAGCCAGCGGAAATAATACTTTTTTGTCGTCTTTGTTTATTGGCTCTGACGTTCTTAGTTTCCTAACAAAACCTTCAGTTGCATTTTTTTTCTCGAATTTAGTATTTGGACTGACTTGTAAAATGTTACGTCTCTGATAGATATACTATAGCCCCTAGCCTCATTATGCCTTTCCATGCTATTTTATAGACCCTAGAGAACACTGGTCATAGTCTGAATCATTCTATTTGCAAATGTTAGGACATTTTCTGCTCAATAATTGTTTAAATGATCAGAATTGTATTTTCAATTGCTGCATCTCTAATGTGTGTTATTGACATTGCGAATATCACGTTCGTTAGTTTGTTTGTTTCAAAGTTTAATCTGTAACTTAGTAAACTCGTCCACGTGATTAACTGCATCATCTCTGCTTTCAAAATGGACGAAACAGCTGGTTTAGTTCATTCACAGACAAATATGGACAACCAAAAACGTCAACGACATGAGTGTACATGGTTTGTTTACAACGTAGTTCCTAACACACAATATTCTTTTGAGACAGGTTTTGTGCAATATAATGG
This sequence comes from Megalonaias nervosa, assembly GCA_016617855.1. Classification (NCBI taxonomy): domain Eukaryota; kingdom Metazoa; phylum Mollusca; class Bivalvia; order Unionida; family Unionidae; genus Megalonaias; species Megalonaias nervosa. The sequence continues at coordinate 75,995 of JAECUM010001461.1, forward strand.
TGTGCATTATCTAATCACACTGCACGATTCTGATATCATAAAATGAACGGGGAAAAACACTGAGCGTGTAATAATATAGGAGATGGCATTTACTAAACTTTTATTGCATTATGCTGATATTTGTAAGGGAACGTTAGTGTACATTTTCGATGCTATGAAAGTATCAAAATGACAAGAGAAAATAACTTCCGTGACTTGGAATGAATTTAAAGGGAGACTGGGCAGTGTCCAAAAGATAACACAATAATATATTAGTGTAGAAAGAGTGTCTGGCATGAGGACCAGAGATGGGCAATTAATCATATTCTGGTCTACTGCGTATGCATCTTGTTCTTATCATATCACGAAAATCTTCTGTATCATGGTCGCAATCACATGCAAGCAATGTTTGGTAGGAATCTAATACGCATGAATATTTCTGTGCATTATCCAAGTCTTCATAACGTTATAGTTTATATATTGCAAAGCTGGCTCGATTTTCCGCCACACTTGGGGTCATCAGAATTAAAGCAGACGATACCTATTCTGTTCTATTCGTCTGCAGTTATTCCGTTCTCATTTCCAGTCAACGCATTCTTTATTTATAACGAAATACATTCCTCCCTCTCACGTCGGTGTACCTTTGCAAGTTCAATAACTTGAAGCGAATCTTTTGTTGGCACTATGTAGTTGTGTTATATCAGTAGTCTAAATTACTTCCAATAGGCAGAAAGTACACATTACATTATGTACTGTAGGGCAAGTAGGGACATTGCCTTTACTATGCAAAGAATAATGGATGAAAATGATATTTGGTCAGTTGAAAATTAGCCTTTATATTCTACGAAGATTTCAGTCAATTTCACACCGAAAGTAACATTAAGCAGATATCTGGTATCATTTTGGAAGAACATACTCTCTGTGTTATGTCTCCATCCTTAAAGTTATGATTATGCAAAAGTCCTTCTCAGAAATTATAACGCATGGATCGTTGACTTGTGACTTGCTGAACTCGCTCCGGATCATAAATGACGTTGTCGAGTTGTACAGAAATTGTTTAACCACCAGTTTTATAAATGTACAGGCCTTGTTTGGAAGAATTGGCTTTTCATTCACATATCGCTAGACGTTTCGCTCTCAAAATTTATAATGTTGTACCAGACAATTTGTTATTAGTCATGACGAAAGAGATTTAATAGTCGGGGATATCCCCTCCGTCTTTAAAAGCAGCTTCTGTAAAAGTACTTCTTAGAAATCAATATGTTAATGATTTATTACAATTTCGCTTTGTTCAAGAAAAGAACTTAACTTTGACAAGTGATTACCAAACAAGCTACATTACTTTTGTCTACCATATACAGATGATTTATAGTTCCAAACCGCAGCAAATAAATCAATTTCAAATCCTTCGATATGGTTTTAGGGACTCGTATCGACTCCGCAGTCGTCAAGTACAAGAATATAGTCGGCCATAAAAAGGTGGAGGCTTTATACAGGTTCTCCTGTTGCTGAATGGTTGGGCTTGTAAATAGATGGGTGCGGGTTACATTTCTATCATCTGGTCAGCCCAGATAGGATACCATTGTGTGTCCTTTGGTAAGATACTTTTTGTTGCCTCGTTAGATAGAATCTTCAAAGTGTTATTGTTCGTAAAACACCAATCCAATCTTTGGTTTCTCTCACAACGAAATCCACCCAGGGTACTTGGCACTAATGGTTGTTCGTGTTTTCGAAAAATGTTGAATAACAGTGTCAACTTATAAAGTTATTTTCACTAGAGTATAACGCGATGTGTAAAGTGCGAAAGAGAAGAGGCCAGTTTGTATGCAAAACTGAATATGTATTTGAAGGATTTTACTTTCTTTGTGTTCATCTTTCTTTATCCCTGACTTCCTCGGCACTAAATATACATGATTATGATGATTTTGCCAGTCCATACACCTACCTACCTATTTACCCACCCACCCACCCATCCACACACCTTCATACATACATACATACATGCATACACACATACATACGTACATACGTACGTACGTACGTACATACATACATACATATTTGACTATTATCGCTTCTTCGTAAGGTTTTAATTTAAAATCAGTATTCCTAAGGGCAAAAAGTAAAAATATTTCTTATAAGACAGACTACAGCTTTCTTATCGATTTGTACGGAAAGCCTGTAATTAATAACCCATTAAAAATTCCCTAAAATGATTAAAAATTATTAAAAAGAGTATTGCTAGAAATATCTACGAAATGCATATATATCGTCCAAGAATTGGGCATTGAAACAGTTAACAATAATCTTTGGCTCTATTCAATAACTGAATAATTCCGAGAGACACATGGAACTGGTTTTGCATGCAGTTTTTTTCTCCTTGCATGTCAATTTCCATTTAATAAGAATTTCATGTAATGGATGCAATCGTAACTTATCACAGGAGTAAAATATTGTCATCAGAAGATATTAATGTCAAAATAACATGCTTTGCCTTCAATGCCATATGTTCTCTTCGAGAGATAACGTCTTACTTTGTTTCTTCCATAAATTATGTAGATTATATATTATCAGAGAATCAAGCTTTCATGGGATTTTATAGTGTTAAAGAGGAATGCTGAAACAACTCACATCAGTAGTGAGTGGGGATGCCCTAGGGACAATGGGACTTCTATGTTAATTTTGGGTGTTTGTACCCTGGGGACAAACGGGAATTTAATATGGATGGGATACTCTAGGGACAATGGAAATTTAGCATAGGGAATGTAGAGTGACGATGGATTGGGACTGTCTACGGACAAGAGGAATTGGAGAGAGGTTGACGTCACGGTACTGAACACTGGCAACAATGTTGAAAGTGGCTGACCTCAATCGGGCGGAACAGTGTGGCAAGGAGTTGACCTGAATACGCGTTACTCTAGGGACAAATACAGACATAGACATAGAGACGTCGTTTGAGACAGGGTTAGAGACATAGACAGAAACATAGTCATATCACACAAACATAGATTTAAGAACATAAATTTTATCTCACAAAAAATTGACTAAAATTTTTTTTTAGGCAAGAGAGAAAACATATCTTTTTGAGGCAATGGAGTGGCCTTTGGGTTTTTATTCTCCTCCTCCTCCTTCTCCAGTTCTTCTTCTTCTTCTTTCCTTTCCTCATTTTCCTCTTCGTATTCAATCATTTCATTCCATTTTCTCATTTGCTCTTTTTCCTCTTTGTCCTCCTTCTCCTCCTTTTCCTCTTTTATCATGTCTCTCAATATTTCGTTCCCTTTCTTCAAATTATTAATCTCCATTTTCAATCTATGTAGGCTATAAGCCCCACACTCTATTCTGATGAGCATCTCTTCCACCATCCCTATGGTATCCACCACCTCTTGCAATTTCGTCATCTTGTCCATGCGAATGACGAACGCTCCACATTATGTCTCAAGCACGGACGTGAAGGAAAACATCCCCTCTCACCAACCACCCATATCACCTACCAAACTATCCACAAAAAGAGTAGTGCTAACCTAAAATAAATTTTTTACAAGCCAATACACTAATACCAAACTTTTTGTGTTTAGGGACAAGTGTTTTTTGTTAAGGTAAAAAACAAACACACACACACACACACACACACACACACAAACACTATTTTCTGTGTTTATGAACAAGTGTTTTTTGTTAAGGGACAAAACAAACAAACATATACACACAAACGCAAGCGCGCACACATACACATATACACACACAAAATCATATTATTGGGAACTTGATTAGTCTCCCTTTTCTAGAGGTATGGTTAGCCCTGAGAAGGGCTGTATTTGTGAACTCCAAATACACATTTCAATGCTGACGCCTCCAGGTCGGGCACCACAAACACATCTCCTACTCCAGTCATTCTCCCAATTAATGCGTATGGTTGGGAGCGCAGATGTTGATGAGTGGCCTCACCATCCCTGTCTTCACTTTGAGGGATAGTGAACACTTGTTCCCTCTGTTTTCTCCTATGCCAGACTCGGGGATGATGAAGTCTCTGCAGCTCCCACTCTTGCCGCTGTCTCTCCAACTCTTCGTCCCAGTTTTCCATCTGGGGACAGCGGCTCTTGGTACTGGTGGTAGTGGTTGTGGCTGACGTGGTGGCGATAGTGGTGGTAGTGGTGGTGGTGTTGGTATCCTGACTTCAGGCTTCTACTCACACTGAGGCCTAATCATGAGGTGAGGCAGGATCCCTTCTTCTTTTCCTTCTCTCTTCTTTCTTCTTTTTTTCCCTCCTCCTCTTCTATCCTGGCACCTTCCTGGATAACCTCCATGGCCAGCTCATCCAGTAGACGTCTGGCATACTCCAGTTCCAATAGTCTGCTGATTCTGCTCATCTTAAATGTTAACGAGTGAACGCTGGGGTAGCCAGACTTTCGAACGCTGCGCTTTATATCCCTGAAGCGCGGACGTGAAGGAAAACATTCCCCTTATACAAAAACTAATAATGCCCACACCATAACCAAAACATGGAACGCGCGGACCTAAAAGAAACACTCACGTTCACTTTTTCGTACCTACAAACACACTTTATTATCACTCATACATATAAAAAAACACATACACTATCTTATAAGTCAGGGAAACAAAGTGTTTACAGGCACACTTCTATTTTTAGCTACAGACAAACACACACATACACACACCATCTTACAAGCCAGGGAAACGAATTGTTTATAGGCACACTTCTAATTTTTTTTACCTACAAACATAAATACACAAATTTTTGGCAATTTGACTACTATCTCTTTTCTAGATTTTTGATGTAGCCCTGAAAAGGGCTGTTTTGTTTGGGGTTGTGGCAATATCTTATCGTCCCCTTATTGCGCCCCCTTCTGGCTGCAGGCTTTCTTACGGTATACGGCCTGCTTCTTCCGATGGAGAAGGAGAAATCCTTCGTGTCTACTGGACAGTCAACAAAGCCTATGTCTGGCTCCTGCTGTTGTTGTTGTTGTTGTTGCTGCTGATGCTGCTGTTGCTGCTCTCTCTGCTGTTTCTGAAGTCTGTACCTCTATGTCCATTCTTCTTGCTCCTTTCTTCTTTAACGTCCTCTTCTATTAGGTCTTGTGCCACTTTCAACATCCTGACATTTTTAAACTCTTCAGGCCTTGGTATCAGGTTTTGCCTGACACGATGCAAATAGACGTGGGCTTCTTTCAACATTGCTAATCTTGAAGACATCATCACAAGTTGAAGTATTAACAAAGGATGGTCAGACTGGAGACCGCCACGACTTATATGACTCAAGCGCGGACGCGATAGTAAACACCCCTCCGGTTTTTTGGTATTAATGCTATAGCTCATCTCATGGTGAGGCATAGAGAGAAGTCAAAGAGCATAGATAGTGATAAAAAGTTTTCAAACAAACCACCAACGATCATTTTTTATCACATATTTATTCAATCAACAAACCACCAAGACATACTATAACATCAACTCATTTTTTTCTTCAAATAACAAACTTTTGACAAGGTTGACAACGTTGTGAAGTCAAGTTAGACTTACACTGATGGAGGTCATTTGGCCATTGTTGTACATTAAATTTCCTATCTACTTTTTCATCGTTTCTAGAAGAGTCATGATCAAAATAAGTCACTAAATGTTCTAAGGGATATCCAAGACTGCCTTGATGAAGAAATACACACAATATTGTCCACACATCATGGAATCTGTGCCTTTTAATTTCACATTATTGAATCGTGTCGTCTGGGCATTTCCTCTCAAAAAGTCAATGACGCCGTCTTCCAAAGGAGGTAATCCATACGAATCAAAATACTCCACACAGGAGTCGTGGGGAAAGTAGACGGCTACCCAGTGGGTTCCTGGGAGATCACTGTCGTCCGTGTTGATGACATAAACTTGATGGTCTTTAGGTTTGTGATGAGGCAGTTCATCTTTAGCGCACACTACAGGATTCCAAGAAGCGTTGTACGAACTATTTTTCAAAAGGTAATAAAGTTCCCAGGAATCCGCTGTGTTTTGTTTCTTGTTTCACAGATAATGATAAGTCATCAGTTCAATCCGGACCTTTTGCTTGAAAATCTCTGTCAAGTAAACGTCTCTTCCTTCGTCTCCGTACTCTGGGCCAAGAGAGGTTCAATGCGATGGATCTCTAGAGCAGTCAATGGAGCGGAGGAATGATTACGCAAGTTTTTATACCACGGATGCATCACTGCTTCTTCCGAGATGAGACCCCAAGCGTCATCCAAATACTCATCCAATTTTTCTTCTTGACTCATTATCATACATTTATCGTGTTGAATTTGACTGGGATGATCATTTTGACAACCATAGCCTGCTCACAAGAAGGCTTCTTAGTGGTTTTGTTTCTCGATGACGACATTTTGAAGCAATTCTTTGCCTTGCATCAAAGAGGCATCTCTCAAGGCGTACAATCCTCGTGTCACCATCGGTTTCAAAATGGGGGCCACCGAACGAAACGCCGATTTCAACATATCTCCTAAATGATGTCGTCGCTGTCGAGCGACTCCTCGGTACACAGGATACATGACTTATCGTTAGAGAATAGTTTTCGAAAATGTAGTTTCACCGTAACTTTCCCTTTGGAGAATGGAATAATTTTGTCCCAGATCTCCTTTCATACCAATGTTGACACTGTCGAAATACGACTTACTGACGGATAAATAGTGAGGATGTACAAATTCACGGTGAACGTGATAGGTTTTTCCACCTTCCTCGTCATTGGTCGTGGCAGAATCCGCTTTGAAAGGAATAACTGGCAGTAATGGTGCGGATTTGTGTCCCACCACGTTGTACTCCACCACATCAGAGTACACAAAGATCAAATTTAATCCTTTGTTCAGTTCTACAGGGTAACGAAAAAATGCAAAATTCAAGTTGTTGGCGACGGGTGGTATGAGTGGACTCTTGATCATCTTAAGATCTCCACCCAAAGTGTTAAACAATTCAGTATAAAATGTAATGGACAACGTTTTGGCATCAGAAAATTTTATCAGCACTCGACGAGCCACTTGGTACTTGATGGTGACACTTCGTTTCATCTTCTCCAAGCCTTTGCCAAAGAGCGCATTGAATTTGGAAGCAATCGTATTCACCAGATGTTGACCGCTAAAATAATAGCCTGCAGGAATTTTCAACATATAGATGTACCGTGGAGTATCTGGGGACACTGGACGTTTCATAGAGGCATCTATGGTTTCATTTTCATTCAAGTAATTTTGCCCATGGTCGTTTAGAACTTCGACTCAAAAAGCGTTTTTATTTTCAGTGATGTTTTTGATTTCTGTGAGGTAAATCATTTCGACCAAATCTACTTCCCAATGGGCTTCGTGATCCAAATGGATGGCCTGAGGTAATTTGGCCGTGAAACAGCATAAGGTATTGTGAGGAAACATATCCATGGAACTGTCACTAGATAAATTTAAGTAAAATTGGTTATTCATAATTTCAGAGTTCTGCTGTCCGAGGGGTCACTGGAGGTCAGAAGAGTGTCTAAAAGAGGATTGTTGTTGTTATTGTGACTGTTGGTAGGGTGACTGACGTTGGTCGCAAGACTCCCGTTAGTTTTTCAGAGAAGGATTGGGGAGAAGATAACCGATGCATCTGCGAAGTAAAATGCCACAATTGCTTGTCTCCTTGTTGAAAACTCAAACTGGCAATGCAGCAACAATGACACAATACACCACAAAGATTTGGCAGAAAAAGACGATTTGCGTTTAGGCACACGTTCTCCACACCACACCCACAAGGGTTGCTTTTGCAGATTTTGCAGAGAAGAACTAGGTGAAGTAGTGGTCATTGTGGTGGTTTAGGCTGTGTTGAAGGGCATGGTGGTTACTTCTTTTTATAGTCGATGACTGGCGAAGCGTCGATCCAAGAATCAAAACTTGGCGGATATCCATTCCAATGTACCTTGACTTCTTTGACACGACTTTTTCCACTTTACGGGTTCTTGATCGAAAATGTTTTCGATGTCGTTCATCTAGTCTTCTTTTTGGTCATGCGTTGTAACTCGGGCAAGTAAAACATTCTTTTTAACACTTCCCCGTTCATGTCTTCCAATTTATAGACGGCGGGATGACGGCCACGCACTCGTCCAGTGACACGAAACAATTCGGTGGTACAGTTGGGTAAGTAACCTTTGTCGAAAGTGCGTTTGGTTTTGCCAATGCGCACCCAATCTCCTGTCGTCAACACTTCACCTTTCTTGGGGACAGCCACAGTCGGGAACGTTCCAAACAGGCGCTCAAAGACGGTCACTTCGTTGTTAGAGGTCACTTTTTGCTTGGGGGGGGGGACATCCGATGCCCCGATGATAAGACTGTTTGTACTCTTTGACCAGGCGCGGTAAGTCGTCGATGCAATTGAGAGTGTATTGATGCGTAAATAGTTCCACATGCGTTCTTTCAAGGTGCCCTGAAAACGTTCCACGATGCTGGCTTTGGTTTCGGGATTTTCAGTGATGAAAAAAATGAATGTCTCGTTTCTTCAATTCTTTTGGAAAGCTTGGTTCAGAAATTCTGTGCCTTTGTAGGTTTACCATCGAAGAGGGTGACGACCGCTTTCTTTCAACACCAGTTTGAGGGCTCGCACTAACTCAGTGCTCGATTTGGAAGTCAACGGCATGAGCCAGGCAAATTTGGAAAAGACATTGATAACATCAAACAAATATTTGTAACTACGATTGTAGGTGGCCAAATGAGAGAAATCGGGTAAATCAGCTTGCCACTGAAGATCGATGCCCTGCACTCGGGTGCGATTACTGGAAAATGTTCGTCGAAAATGGGTTAGTGTATGGTGTACGTCGCTTGTTCTTGTAGCCATTGTTGCACTTGAGATAAACGGACATTTTTCAGTCAGTTTCCAAAGGTCACGTCTGAAATCTTTTGACCCCAGATGTCCCTTTTATCTTCTTGATCCTTCTTTAATCTTTGAGCCATTTGTGAAGCAGTAGCTTCCACGAGTCCTGTAATCAGTGATCCCAACGTGGCATTTAGCGCGGGTCCTAACAACAGACACACAAATCCTCCGCGTTGCACTAACATCTTTTCTTTTGACAGATTGGTATTTTCTTCTTGACCATTTGGCGAAAACGTGTCGATGCTTGGCTAAGTATTCTTTCTGATGTTGAGACAAAGGTATCGATCCTTTCAAAACATTCAGGTAACATTCGCACACGGCATCGATGACGTCTTTTGAAGTTGTTTGAATGAGTTGTTTTCGCATGGGTGGAGGAGCTTTGGACAGGACAGACGACACGTCCCAGAGTTTGGCTAAACGAGCAGGCAGTCCTTTCCTTTTCTTTCCTTTGGGGTTACAAGAGGGATTGCTTCTGGGGAGTGACATCTTTGTTTGTTCCGGAGCACACACAAGATACACTGACTTCGATGACTTATCACACGTCCTTTTATGTTATTTTTGGGTGGAGTATTTTTGGAGGAGTTGGTTGGGTGTGTGACCAGTCTTTTTGACAACCTTTTAGACTATCGCTTCGTCAAAAATGTGACGACTCTTTTTTCAATCATCCCCTTTGGTTGCTCCTCTTCGTTTTCTTTGGACGATGGGGTCTTTTTGGGGTAGACGTCGATGCTTGGCTAAGCGTTTTTTCGGATGGAGGGTCCGACAACGATACTGTCCTTTTCTTTTTCCTTTCCTTTTTACACAGGAGAACGGCGATAGTGGTGATGGTGTGCATTTATGGTAGGTGACATCATTTTTGCGTTCAGGAGCACGCATAAAATACACTGACATCAATGACTTGGAACACATTCTTTTATCGTATCGTTTTGAAGTAGTATTTTGGAATAATTGGTAGGGCGTGTGACCGGTCTGTTTGACGACATCGTTGACTATCGCATCAACGCCATAAAGAGAAAATCCTCCCCTTTGGTTGCCCCTCTTTTTCTTTGGACGATTGGTTCTATTCTGGGGTAGACGTCGATGTCTGGCTAAGCGTGTCTTCGGAGGTGGGGTCAAACGACGAGACTGTCCTTTTCATTTCCTCTTCCTTTTTGGACAGGAGAACGACGATTGTGACTGTAACAGGATTTGACCTGAATGGGTGCTTGGATTAAATGACAACAGAACACAATGTGATGAAAGATGAAAGTTTATGAAGTGAATTAATAAAAGATATGTATATCCTCTACAACATATACAGTGTGATTCTCTCACGCTCTAAATATACGACTCATTCGATTACTTAACACAAACATTCGCGAATGGGAAACAAAAGTGTGATTCATACATTCAAAACTGAAGGTAAGATTCATATAATCTCATGTAATGAAAGTAAGATTCACATAATCACATGTAATGAAGGTAAGATTCACATAAGCTCATGTAATGAAAGTAAGATTCATATAATCTCATGTAATGAAAGTAAGATTCATATAATCTCATGTAATGTAGGCAAGATTTCATATAATCTCATGTAATGAAAGTAAGATTCATATAAACTCATGTAATGACGGTAACTCAAATATACTCAATTGAAACACACCATAGGTTCCATGTACTCAATTGAAACAACATAATCAATTGGAACAAACATGATCTATTGTAATCAACATAACAATGTACCAAGCATATGACTCGTGACTCAGTCATTTGTACAGCCCGTATGATTCATAACCACGTATGACTCATATAAATACTTGTAAAAACTTACAAACGAAACATTTTGACCTGGTTCACATGTCCATTGTCAAATCACTCAGTTCTCCTGAATTCTTGAGTTGGCCTACACTTGTATTGGCTACACACCCCCTTCATAGATCCACCATGCGCACAAGTTTACAAATCAGCACTTCCGTCCTACACCCGCACACACACAGCTAAAATAAAACCAAACTGGTCATAATAACATGTACGGAATTAAAATCTATAGACACATGCTACAAAATTAAACTCTTAATAGCGATCTGTAACAGTTCGAAAGTTCACAAAGTTTCAAATACGCGTAGTGATAAAGGCAACATTTCACGCTACGACATTAAAATTGAATATGCTTCACATATCAAATAAACTAAAAATGTAACACTTACCCCTATGGCTGTAGAACAAAATGGAGAACGTACACTCCTTGACAAGATCCCAAAATACCAATGTGTCAATTAGTAAAGAAAATTGCCTTAAATCTACAGGAGAATGAGTATTGGTAAGGGTAAAATACCCGTGCATACCGTGCTCTTTGTGTCTCTCGCCGAAAGTGATCTATGACGACATACATGCTAGTTCAGTCGCTTTAACTAGAAAAAACTATTTTCCACCCTAGGTAAAGTTGTACGCATTTTTAATCAAATTAGGAAGACGCGTGTCAAATCGGGTTTGGCTGGCATCACCAGCAGCGGAGAAGTAGATGAACCTGAGGCTAATGGAGACGCGGTCACAGTCGCTGCAGGTCGTAGTTTGGGGATGTAAGGTTGCATCCTGGCTGCAGTGCCCCTCTTGCGGGTAGAAGCTGTTTTCTGGAGTCTTTATCTGGGGGCTTTTCTTTTTCTTTTTCTGGGAACTTTTCTATTTCTGAGGCTGTGACCTGGTCTTGACACTACTGCTCTTTTTTTCTGGGTACGTTGGGGTAGGGGAGTGGCTTTTTTCTTTATGATGACTTTGGGGGCGTTGGAATCCCATTTTAAGAGAGATCGAATGATGACACCTCCTAGAAAACCGCTACCTCCAGGTTTCAAAATGATTTGCTTTTTGGTTTGAGTGTCTATGGGGGGATCTGCCAGTTGCGTCAAGGCTACTTTGTTTATCTGAAAAAAGCGTTTGGTTTGATATGGAATGTGAATGATGCCTTGCAGTAATATACGTGCTGTCACCGTAAACCATCGTAAGACTTCCCTGAGACTGGCTTCTAAGACACAAGGGAAGAATCAATTTGACGGGAAGAGGAGACTGAAGGGACGTCATGTTTTTTTCTTGTTAAGTCGACGGGGGCGTGTACACGACAGGCCCTCCATCTTGGCACCAGTGGTGAAACAGATGGGTACTAAATCGCAAATAATCGGGGGGTTGTGGGTTTTAAATCCACGAGTAAATAGGCGTGAGGGGATTGAGGGGTTTGAGTGGTATCGTCGTATACATGAGTCAACCAAGGAGTTCCTAAGTGTTTGGCTAACACTTGCACTTGCGATTCATCTCTAGGGCTTTTAAACAAAACTACGTAATGAGCATTGAGGCTGATGGTGCGATGGGCTTTACTTTGTTGAAACAAAGTTTGGGTGATGTAAATGGCACTGGCATTACGATGATGCCCTTTGCGCGTAAACCAGTTTAACTTCTTCTTCGTCTTCCCCTAACATGTCGAAGATGACCAGACGGGGTTGAATGGGATCAGACACGATCCCGTAGTCTTCGCCTGGAATGCCTTCCACAAACTCGATGGAATCGCCTTGACTTTCTCGCAAGAGACTGTACGCTGATTGCCACTCTTTGTAACACCACACGATACGTTGAGGTGGACGATCGATCAAATGATGTTTATGTTCGATCAAACGTTTGACAAATTCGGTTTTGTCTGAACCGCTCGGTCCAGCAACTAACATGTTAAAGGGATGGCGAAGATACACGGCCTCCCAACTGGCACGATCTAAGTTTTCGTCGGTGAGCAGAGACAGCAGAGGTACCCATAGTGCAGGGGATGTCAATTTTGAAACGAATACAGACAAGACAAGAGTTTTTATACTTTTTTCACCACATGTTTATTTCGAAACATTTTTAAAATTGAACACGAAAGACAAAAATACATAAAAGCCAGATGGTTAAGTACATCGATAAAATACACATCCAAGCGATCAAAGTGGAATATAAGCAAGTCACTGTAGAACGTTTTTTGTGACGAAGGTGTGGTGTTTTAAGGGCACTGGGTAATGTTCTTAGAGTCTCTACACTGGGCACAGTTACACAGGGGTCCTCCAGGAAAGGCTGTTCGGAGGTGTCCCTGTCGATGATGGTCCTGTCCTGAATGGAGTGGTTTACCTCGGTGTCGGGTTTTTCTTCTGACACTGTGGCTAACACAGGTTTAAAAGTTACTTTTTTCACTGAACGTTTGAATTTATGATCACAAAACTTGGGCATAGTTTGCCACTTCTTTTCTTCAAGCTTCGAAACCAAAACTTTTCTAGTCACGTACATCCTGCCAGTAAGGGTGTAAGTCACAAGTTACACACATATCTTCGTAAACATCTTCAGTGGCTAAATGTTGATGAATCTTTATTTCCCGTAGAGGTCAAGAAGTATCGATATGAAAGCGTAAGGCTTTTAACAGAATCAGTTTCTCGTGTACAATTAAAGGTACCACACTCATGTTTTTGGTGGTATTGTGAGGTACAGATCGTAGAGTCCACAAGGAATCGGCTGGAAAACGAAATCTCAGAAAGGAAGTTATTAAGACACACACCACACGAGGACCCAAATTCATTGGATACAGTTCTCGTAAAAAGTGTTGGTAATCCGCCACAGTCTGAATAGTGTCATTGATTTCCTTCCACAGCAATTGTTTTATCACTAATGATAAAGGTCGTGGCATGGAAGCAAGTTTTTATACCCTCTTTTGTCGAAGGTAATAAATGTACTTTTTGAACAGAAACGGGTTTATTTCATTACCCTACCAAAATGGTTTAGTCACTAGATCACACACACACGTCGCACGTAAGTTTCCTCTTGAACCAAGATTTGTTCGTGTAAACGATTTTGGTAATCCTGTAACTCTTCCATTGGAATTCGGCGTACTATGGTCAACTAGTAAGTAAAATGAGTGGATTCCAAAACTAAAGGTAGGTAGTGACAGTGCGGAGACCATCGAGCATGTTCTAAGTAAGCTGAACCTTTCTGCTTCCAGTGGTGAAGTGACACACTGCAACTGAAGCATATGACTTTGTCACCTTCGCCCAAGTAGATAGATCCGGCTCTGGCTAATTCTTTCGGGGGTAGGTCCTCCCACATATTTAGGCCATTTTCCTTGGAACGTTTGGAATCGACTTTCAAAGTCGCAGTATTCAGACAAACGCACGGGAAACGAATATTCTTCTTTCACAGGTTCATTTCAATGATGGTACGGTGAAACCCGCAGTAGTTTGCTCAGGCATGGATGACATCTGTAGGGTGGAAGCCGCATGGTTTAACGTCGATGATGACATTGACAATGAAAACTAGTAAAGAGGCCACGATAACGAGTAGCATCGCTTTCGCATCCGTCAGGTTTCACACGCACAGCATCACTTTCCATGGTAGGTATTGTAGTAGTCATAGCAAAATTCCCATGATGTCCGGCTGAATCGCTGAGGTCACAGCGTACGGCATCTCTGCAATCGCAAGGCACAGCATCGTACTCCACTTGAGAATCATCGACCTTGAATTGTGTCTGTTTGTTAGGATTCATCTTTCTCGCTTGGTGTTGGAAGTTACAATGAACTATCGGTCTTGGACGTTTTATGCTGACCAATATCGACGTGTCCGTAAGGTAAAATGAAGTGGTTGGGAAGCCGCACAAGCTTGTGGTACACGATTTGATACAGCTTTTCCAAAGATCGACTGACGATTTCGTGTGTGGCTAAACCTACAATCTTGTGAGGCTTGTAGATGGTCACTTTAAAATGTTGATAATCTCCAGGCTCTATGGCTTCTTTCAGTACCCCAAAGTTCACCACTTGACTACTGCGATAATTGAGAGTCAATCCTTTCACTTTACACTTGGTGTGCACTACTCCTTGTGGGTCCCGGTATTCGCAGCCGTAATTTTTAGGACCTCCACCAGTACAACTGAGAATCTTGTCGTCGGGGTACTATTCCGTCCAGGCTCCTTAACGGTTTCCTTCGATGTCAGTGTGCCGGTGACCCAGGCGATCGATGTAGATGCAACTGTCCGTGTCAAAATACAGCACACGAACTCCTAACTGGTGTAAGGCTTCGTACAATTTTAAGCGAGAATGGGTTGTCACGCAGGCCGCAATGATGATATTTCCAAATTTGTCGACCTGTGCAAAGTCCAGTTCTTCTTCGTAATTCACTGAGATCAAGCCCTTACGAAGGACATCCAAGTGTTTCATGCATTTGGTTTTGTCGTGAATCATCTGGAAGTAGAGGAACGTTTCTGTAAAATAATCCGTCTTGGATAAACACGGACGTTGAGCCATTTCTCCCCACCAACAAATCAACATCATTTTGGCAAACTATTGCTTTCCTTCTTTTTTCTGGATGTGATCGAAAGTGATGCCTTTCTGCTCCAAGTATTTCTCTTTGAATTTTTCTTGGTCTTCAGGAGTATAGCACCTGGAAGGATAGCCACTGGCTTCTTGTTTCAGTTTCAAAAAGGCATCCACGTAGTCTGCGAAAATGCCTTTCTGAGTCTCGTCGCTCTTGTGGTACTGTTCTGTCTTGGGAAAGTGGTAAATTTCGCAAACTTCTAACAACTGGTATCCCAGGTTCAGAGCTTTAAACAATTCCACGCTAACCCACGTTCCTCTCAATGCGCCTTCTTCCTGGGTGTAATGACAAAGTTGGTCTTGGTTGCACGTTTCGGCACAGGTACGGCACAAGGGAAACATCAGTTTTCCTTGGCAATGGTGAGGTAAAACGGGATGGTACAAGTCTGCGGGAGGCAAGACTTTACATTTAATCAATCCTTCGTATTGTCGAATGTTGTTCAGGTCGATATGTTCCGTCAGCAATTATTTGATTTATTCTCCTTTCTCCTCGTTGACGTGGTACAGCAACAGGTGGCATTTGCCCGTCCTCCATACTATATCCCGTGGGTTCAGAGCGTCCACTAACTTGTAACTTTCCACGATGCGTTTAAACTCGGACTAGGTTTTCAAATGGTGATCCTACTCGTATTCCAACATTTCTACTACTTGTTATCCTTGCTGTTGTAACTTTAAGCATCGCTGACGAGTGGCCTGGTACAAGTCTTCCATGGTCCGTTGTAAAAACTGATTTTGGGTGTACCGTTGAGGGTGAATATCGGACATCTGTGAAATAAACATCCGCTAAACTCGTACACGATCTTAGGGTTTTCTAAGTCCCAGCCATCCACTGAATACGTTCTGATGGTCTTTTCACCTCCTCCGTTTCGGGCGTGTTGGATCCATTTATCTTCCTTGTCACACAAGTAATGTAGCGAGCGTAGAGCTTTGACCGAGTATTGACGTTTGACAAAATTGGTCGTTTTGAGGGCATATGACAGCCAGGGTCTTCTCGGCATGAATCGTTTGCGGTACACTAAGGAACACGCTTTGGCAATGGTGCAGGCTTTTTCAAAGGATCGATCTCTCCGTGCTCTATGAACAATTCTCGAAATTTTCCACAGCATCGCCGTAAAATGTTCACGTCGGAACGACAATACTTTAATATTTCTTCCTGAAAGTCGAAGGGGTCCGAGGCGTGAGTTTGGTACCAAGCGTAGAAAGCTTCTTGTTGTTCGGAGCGTATGTTGTCGGGGTCGTAGTAGTGAGCCTCAGGCAAATATAGTAGAACAGCGTGTTGATTGGCTTAGGTATTGAAAAAGTGCGGAAAATAACCTTTGGCCATTTCTGTCATTCCAAACGTTTTAGGTATTTGGCTCAATGGCATGGCCAAGTAACTCATCGAATCTTTAAACTGCACTTGTCCCACTTGCATGGAAATGATCTTGGGTCCGTTCAAAGTCACTTTAGGACGTTCGGTGCTTTGTTCCGTATAGTATTTCAGAAGAAACTGTCCATCGTATACCGAGAAATTGTGAACCATCACCGTGGCAAAACCATGGCAATCTCCGTAACGTTTGATGTCCTCTTGACTCCACGTCTCGTCAATAGGGTCTAAGATCCATTGGGAAAAATCGGCCAGCGTGTTCGATCCCCGAAAGATTTTTTCACGTCCTCCGGGAATCTTGCTGCAGTGAGGGCAATGATTAAAAACAGGCTGTTGGATGCAAGCTCGATGAGCCACGCAGAAATTAGGAATGTGAATGCCGGTCTCTTGCATGCAGTAGAGATCGAAAAAGATGAAATCCGCTTTTTTCTGGTCATCTTCTTTCTCCTTCTCCTGTTGGGGTTGGTATTTTTGAATGTATCATTCGTGTTTAAAGCCACGATTTGGTGACAAATGTGACATCGTTTCTTTCATGGACAAATGTGTGCCTTGGTACTATTGGTACGTATGACTTGTCCACAACCAGAACAACATTTCAGGAGTTGACAAGCACTTTTCCGCTGTGAACCTTGCGTCTTAAGATGTTGTTGGTAACAAGTGGGGCTGACAAATGTTAGCTGACAAGCTGAGCAATGCTTTCGTTTTTGTCCATCGTCAAGACTGGGTTTACAGACCAAACATCCTAGACATTTCGATCAGCAATGCTTATGTTGTCCTTGATTGTTTTATCCATAGTCACATTTCTCCCAATAATAGCTATCTCTGGAATGCGGTGATACTTGTAAATGTTCATCGTGATGATAGGCGTGAATGCGTTTACCGTCTTTGAAGAGTTTGCCTCGAACAACAGAGGTCCACGCACTTCTTGAGGGTATACTTTCAAGGTGTAGAGTGGAGCCAAGATGTCTTGCAATTTTTGCATTTCAGGAACGCCACAGGGTGTGTCTTTAGATAGCACCGCTTGCTGTAACAGGAGTTCTGCTTCTCTTCGTTGTTTGGCTCGGTTCCATTTTCGAAGGTTGTCCCAGGCTCTTTTCAATTCTGTCGTGTCGTTCTTGTCAGCATACGTTCCTCCTACCACGATGGCTCTGGCTAAACACATCTGGTCTTGAGGATTGTTAATACGGACGAAACTCTTTTTGGTGTTGCGAAGGTCGTCCATCAATAACACCTTTTTGTGTCCGGTCAATTGCGAAGAGAAATGTGGGCCATGTGCAGTGTCGCTTTTCCATTGGTGATGTGAAACTTGTCGTTGGACTGCTGCATGTGTTGAATCTTGTCGATAACTTTGGAAGGTGTCAATTCTGCTGGGCTGCTAAACTCGATCCAAACAGGGGACATCAGACTGTCGTGATAAATGGAAAGTGTCAAGCGATCGTCTTCATTGGCTCAGTGTGGTTAACAAAGAATCCCACAAATCAGTGATGAACCCCACAGTTGTCTCCAGCGGTACGTCTGACTTGAAATCTTTAAATTTCACCGTGGACGTGTAGGCCGTGGTTCTACATTTTCTAGAAGCTCGTTTATCCGTCTCTCGAATGTGGTAGTAGTTTTCAGGCGTTACTGGTGGTGAACTTTGGTTTGGGGTAGAATTTCTGTGTCTGGATTCTGGTTCACTCATGTCTCATCTTCAAAATCGCTGGCATGGATTTGAGCCAAGACTTCAGCTACCGAGGCGATAAGTCACGTTTCTGCCTCTTACATTCTTTTCCTTTCTTCAAGAAATGATGTGATCGTTTCAGGGTCAGTGTCTTCCCTTCAGAGTATTCATTTCACTCTCAATCCTACCAGAAAAATGGAAGAGCCAACACAGATCGAACTTCTGATCAGAGCTTTGTGAGGTGTCATACGAAGGTTTCCTTCAGAGAAGCCGACGGACTACTCCCCCTCCTTTCGAGATAAAAGACAAGATATTTGCTATATCTGGTAGAAGAAAGGGCATTGTTCTTCAGAATGTCCACAACGTGAAAGTAAGACAAGCGTCAAAATAGACAAAGGTCAAGATACCTGTTATCATGGTCAAGAGAATGGGCATTGGCCTTCAGACTGTCCTAAAAACAACAGGAGCAGAAGGAAGAGAGGGGTTCCGAACAGGAAGAAGAGGTACCCACCGAAAAGGAAGAACCCAGACACGTCCAGAAAGAGAAGAAAAGAAGACGAGAAGAAGGTGAGGAAGAAGAGGAAAAACCTGTGAGAGTGAAGAAATTCAGAAAAAAGGAGAGAGTGAAAAGGCAAAGAAGAGGTCTATGAACTTTTTAAAGTGTCGTGTTGTGAAATTGGATTGTAAATATTTACAGAGAATATACCAGAAAGAAAAACGTAAGTGTCGCTTGGTTTTGATTTTTATAATCATAATAAGGACCTACATTCACGTATTCACACACGTCCATCATGGGAAAACGGGATTTTGAGTTTTACCTGATTTCGGCAGACATTGAGTAGTCTCTTTTCAAGAGAGGTGGGTAGCACTGAAATGGAACGGAAAATAATGAGCTTTAACTGCTTGATCCCTTTGCCACGGCCAAGACCTACTACTGGACCTGCTACTGTTGATGATTTGGTTGGTATCTCTGGCGTAGTGAGATTGTGGACGGGATTAGAGTGCTTGGCCCCGGAAAGTCTTTTTCTCTTGGGTCGTATTAAAGAAGTCTTATACATTTCTTTGAGACTCCTTAACTCTGCCAAAATGTCTAAAAATACATTTACCGTTTGACTTTCACTGTCCTCCTTCTCTCCTAGACCTTGTTTCTTCTCTGCTTCTTCTTCTTGTCGTTTTCTTCTTACCTCTTCTTCTTCTTGCTGTTACTGTTGAATGAGAAAGGCTTGTTCTGCTTCTTTCTGCTGTTGCAAAAATTTTTCCAATTCTTTTTTCTGCCTCTTTTTAAAATCCTGGACGTACAGTAAGGAAGGAGACAGCGGCGATGGTGCTGATTGCGGAACAAAGTCTTGTGAAGAGAGAAAATCCGCTAAATCCCAGTTAAAGTCGTTCTCTTCTGGAAGAAGGATTGCGGGTGTTTCAGTAGCCGCCGCTATGCCATCACTCCTCGTCTCCACAGCCGGTGCACCCCAATTCATTTTCTTCCTAGTTTCCGTCATGTTCTAACTCTGTCGCATTGGTTTACTGCGCACAGACGCTAGCACACATGTATTGTCAATGTGACATCACAGGAAGCTCTCTTCGGATTGGAAGATAGACTCCGCACTGTGACTGAATTTTGTAACGCGTGTTAGGATTGGTGAAAGAACTCCATCCGTTTCGATCCGCTCTTCCACTACAAATAACCGCGGTTCACCTCATTCCATTCACCTGTTCTCGCCACAAGATGTGGAGTAACGTAGAATCGTCTACCCTCCTATCGTCGATGCTATTCAACCCGGACTATCCCATGTATGTCAAATCATCATAGGCTATCACCCAGATCTTCGATACGGCCGTCTGGAAGCGAAGGATCTGTGTGGAGAGGCATGGCTGTCTGAAGTGAGTCTTAATCTACGGTCCAGAGTTCAGACGAAGTTTGAGGAAGAGAAGAAGATCTGTGCGATGCTTTCTATCTTAACTGAATGGTGTTAACAAAAACAAACCAAAGACCCTTTTCAGGGCCCTCCATTGCCTTGAAAAGATATTATTTCTCTCTTGCCTAAAAAAATTTCAGTCGATTTTTTTTGTGTGATAGATTTATGTTCATAAATCTATGTTTGTGTGATATGTCTATGTCTCTATGTCTCTAATCCTGTCTCTAACTACGTCTCTATGTCTATGTCGCTATTTGTCCCTAGAGTAACGCGTATTCAGGTTAGCCCCTTGTTACACTGTTCCGCCCAGTCGATGTCAGCCACTTGCAACATTGATGCCAGTGTCCAGTACCGTGACGTCACCCCTATCCTATCCTATCCTATCTTGTCCCTAGACAGTCCCAATCCATTGTCACTCTACATTCCCTATGTTAAATTTCTATTGTCCCTAGAGTATCCCATTCATATTAAATTCCCGTTTGTCCCCAGGGTACAAACACCTAAATTTAACATAGATGTCCCATTGTCCCTAGGGTATCCCCACTCACTATTCACATTTATGACAAGCTGACTTTATTGTTCTTAAACTCCAATTACTGGGACACTCCAGTGCAAATGAGTCAAATAAAATTAGTATCTCATGTGGAGATAGGTGAGAATTTTGCTTGGACAATTCAATGATCCAGCGTTGAAAACACATGAATATCTCGTGTAAGGAGTACGTGAAAATTTCTTCAACCCCCAGTACTCTTGCTTGAAAACAAAAATACCATCCGGTGTAAGGAATTAGCTCACTAAGTGAACTTTCTAAATAGTGATAATAAGCGCATATACTGCTTATTTTATAACAGGTAGAATTTTCTAAAATAACCCAATCATTTTAAGAATGATTGTCCAATATTATACGAAACGTTTGAAACAACATAAATATCAGTTA
>JAECUM010001462.1:0-23699 GCA_016617855.1 Megalonaias nervosa
CCTCAAACTGCACAACAAGGCCATTGATGAAAAATTTCCTTATAGAATATGATAGTGATGACAATGAAGACAATGATGATGACATGATATTTGATAGCTTTGTCAATGAAAGTGAAAGATTATCAGACTGATGCTATTGAGACAATTTTGAAACAGTTTATAATCTGTGAACTACTTGAAAGGCAATATTTAGTATAATAGTGATAATAGATTAATAGTGATCATAGAAAAATAAGATATATAAGTTCTACACATAAATACACTTTATAATACACCTGATTTACAGAAAGTAAGCACTGAATGCCATTTGACTTATTATATCTTACACAAAATATTGGGGGGGGGGGGACACAGAAAAGTATTATGTTATGTCATGATACTTTCCATTTTTCAGTTGATACATTTTTCAAGAATTTACAATTTTCTTCTTTGTAAGAGCAATTTCTCCATCTCAATCTCCATTAAGCTATTAAGGTATGTACAAGTTGTCAGGGTATCTACAAATGAAGCTAAATAATTTGATATTGATTGGAGCAGCAGGGAGGGTGAACCCTATAAAATTGGATTCGAGCAAGCATATCTAAAACAAAGATTTCACACGAAAAAAATTTTAAAAAACGGCCAATAACGTCAAACTGAAACCTCTAACTTTCCGTAGTATCACCAGTGATGAGATCACCGGGGGTTAGTTCGCGCTGTTACTTCGGCGTTGACATTCGTGTTTATAAAATTTTCTGAGCGATCGTTTATGTACTCGTGCACGCAATTTTTGTCAGCTCACCCTCCCTGCTGCTGTAATTAAACCATTGCATTATAATAACGTTTGGTGAAGCTCACTCAGCACGATTAGCTCGAGAGAGACTAGAAGCAATTAAGAAATATATACCTGTCCGTGATCACGTCAAACAACAATTACAAGAGCGCCAACAAACACAAGAAGAATTTACGGAATCCGCAGAACAATTATTTAAACCTATCACTGAAACCACTAAAGGTATCGTCCCTGTGTTAAAAGAAACAGCGGAACAAACTAAAAAAATAGCGGAGCGAACTAAAAAGACGAAAAGAATTCTACGAGAACTTCCTGCCGAAATAGCTGCGGCTCAACCAGCTCAAGAAACAAATCAAGCAGAAGGTGATGCTCAACCAACTCAAGAAACAGATCAAGTAAAATATGATGATGCTCAACAAGAACCAGAACAAACACGAGCCAGGGTTAACATATCTGATAAATTTACTGAAGATGCTATTAATTATATAAGACAAATCAAAAATAGTAAACAATTAGCTGCGAGTGCCTTGAAAGGTTATGATAAACGAAAACGAATTTTTAAAGTCTAAGTACGCCAATGATCCTATAAATCGCGAAACTTGGTACAAATGGATATTTCGCATATACCATGATGTTGATCGAGTTCGAGCCGGCGATCCAGAATATATTGAGTATACTCGTATGATGAATAAAATTACTTCGTTTGTACAATTACCACCAGAACAACGACTAAAAGTAATACAACAACTGCGACAAGAAGAGGAATTAGAACTACAACAACGACGACAACAACAAGAGGAAATATAACAACGACTACAAGAAGAATTATCACAAAAACAACAACAACGACAAAAAGAACTAGAACAACAACAAAAAGAACGAGAACAACAACAAAAAGAACTAGAACAACGACGACAAGAACGAGAACAACAAACACAACAACGACGACAACGACTATCATCAATGAGACAACAACTACGACAAGAAGAGGAATTAGAACTACAACTACCATAATCAGGTGCAACTGGGAGTGGTATTAATGCTCGAGGAAGTGGTCTTGTTACTTGTCCCGACAGTGTCGTAGCTGACGTAGACAGATTAGAAATTCTTGTTGGTGGAAAACGAGCTGGTAATAATTCTCCTGAAATTATCAACGAAATCTCATCCATTTGTCAACGATTATTTACCGGTGGCATCATGGATATTAACGTGTATCGGTCTCTCATCAATGAAGTTATCGATGATTATTATAGCGATTAAACAGTTAGATATAATTATTATAATAGATGATCATACACGCTAATCAACGTAGACCAATCATGGTCAGGGTAGTAAATTCAAGATTACCTGTATACGGGACATATTACGGAGATGGATTCGGTGATGTTGTTAAGGGTTTATTTTCGAGAATCGCCCCAAAAGCAATACCGATTGTAAAGCAGTTAGGCATGAAAGCTACTGATGTTATTCGTGAAAAAGGTATTAGTACTGTTGGTGACGTCGCCGGTAAAGTATTTTCTACGATCAAAGATAGACTAGCACGATTAATACGACGAAAATTTCAACCCGTAAAATTACCCAGCACTGAAGCGATGCCTGTAAGTGTTAGTAAACTAATAAATCAAGCTGCAAATCAAAAACTAGCAGAGTTAGTCGAAGAAAGGGAAAAAAATATAGCAGCAAGTTTGATGGCGGGGAGTGGTCTTCGTATTAGACGATGATCAATAACATAACATGTTCAAACGTGTACCTGATCCCGCATTTGACATAGATACGCCAGTTCTCAAAGATGAATCTGTGCGTGATTATCAATATTATTCTTACGATGCGCGAATACCAAATCAACGCGGACGAATTAAAATACAAGTTCAAGATACAAGACGAATTGAATTACAAGTTCAAGATACAAGTAGATATTTCTTCCCTGCTGAAGCATTTATTGAAGTAGAAGGTGAAATTTTAAAAACAGATAATACTGAATACGGAGGTGATGTTAGTGTTGGTTTTGTTAATAATGGTATCATGGCGTTGTTCGACAGCGCCACGTACATGATCGACGGAAGTAATATTGAATCGATTCAAAATGTTGTTGACGTTGCCACGACTATACTTGGCCTTGCAAGATACAGCGACGATTATTCAAGATCAGCTGGTCCATCAATGATGTTTTACAAGGACACTTCTGATAGTCCTGAATACAACTAGTATGAAATAGGACGACCAAGGAACTTTGCTAGAAATGCCGACGTGGATGTGCAAAGTATGATTATTAATGTCGATCCAGATTTCAACTTAGGATTTAGATCACGTTGAGCAATGTTGCATGGGAACAACCGAAGATTTTCTTGCGCGATTCCACTATCACATATTTTCGGATTCTGTAGACACGTACGAAAGGTCATTTTTGGAGCCAAACATACAGTTGTACTCGTACGAAAAGCAACCGACGATGATGCAATATGGTGACCCGCCGGTGATGCTGGTAAAGTAATACTGACAAAACTTTCATTGTGGATGCCAGTAATGACTCCAGCGATATCTGAAGAAGATCGGTTACTCGCTTTCATGAGCAGCGGCGGAAAGTCAACGTTGTCTTGGCTAACAACGACCACAGATGCTGTTCAAAGTACACTTAATGGTTTATTTACATGGCAGATAGCATCACAACAGGATATCTTTGCGCCGCGACATATATTCGTTGCGCTTCAAAATGCTGCACGAGTAAATAATCAAACGAGTAGCGTTATGATATTTGACAAACTCGGTGTTTCCGAGGTTTCATTGAGAATAAACGGACATCAAGAACCATCGGAGGATATTTTGTTGAATTTTGATCAAAATCATGTAGCGCGTGCGTATCATCGTCTGATGTCGTTTATGGGGCGTGATCAAAATGTTGATACTGGTTTACAAATATCACAGCTGGGTTTTACAACACTGTACCCGATTTATTACTTTTCGCTGGAACATTTGGATTTGTTTAGGCAGTCTGTCGTTGATATTCGCTTTCGAGCTCGTGTTAATAGAGTTGTTGGAGATGTTCCTAATTACAGAGCAATCGTTGTTATATTATCCGATAAAACAATGTTACTTGAAGGTGTTGGCGGACGAATGAGAGTCGTTGATGCTCCCGTAGAGAATATGCAAGCGCTGATTTAAATCAGTATTTAGAAATCAAATATATATCATAAATGTCATATCATCATGTTAGTGTCAGTTTGACTCCGGGTCAGATTAAACGATTACAATCACCGTTAGCATCACGATGCGGAACAAAAATAACATTAAAACACGATCAAATGTCCGGTGCAAATAAATTATCGTTGACCGAACGTCAGTTTAAAAGATTCAACGAAGCTAAACACGCCAATAAAGGAATACGATTAAATCTTTCCGTGGGTGCCATCAAGGATACTATTAAGACCGGAGGAATATTTCCACTTCTCGCAGCTATCCAAGCGTTGATAGCCGCAGCCGCTCCAGCTGTTGCAAAAGCTGCTGCGTTAGGTGCAGTTGGGACAGCTGCTGGAATGGCGCTGAAGAAAGCAACAGGAAAAGGATTTTAAAAAAGGAAACGAAAAGGTCACGGTCTGAGACTTCCATGATCTCGACCTCACGTTGGTCGTGGATTAAGAATTCCAGGGACTCAACGATAGTTCCACTATCGAATTTTGATCTTATCAACGCCGCTAATCAGTTAAATATAAAAAATTTTAGAGGTGTTTTTATGCGTGATCAATTACCGATAAATCCGGCATTGTCAGAAACAGGTATTATTAATTTTGATTCATCAACGGGGCCGGGTACTCATTGGGTCGCATACGTCATTGATCCACGTGGAATTGTTTTATTTTGATTCGTATGGGTTGGCGCCACCAAAAGAACGTACCAGTGTGGTATTCAACGCTACCAACACAAACATTAACGGATCCACCAATATGTGGCCGTGAAGCACTAGCAGTACTTGATGCTGTATCAAGATCAACGAAACCACCTCATAAAACTGTACATGAATATACATTAAATAATCGCTAATCATATAATGGTAGATATTTACGGAAGATCAACTAAAACCAAACCTCAACAAGCACCAGGTGAAGACTTACTCAAGCAAGTAACAAAACACATCAACGACGAATTATCTGACATGCTCAATCTTGCCAACGTTGATCCAAACGAACTTGTTATATTTCAAAACCGTGAAGGAAAATTGAAAACGAGTAATATTTCAATCAACGATATTATTATTCGTAATCGATTATCGCGAGAAGGTCTCATTGCTGTATATGACAAAGAGGGCAAACTTGTTCCAAGTGTTGTTAGTCCGTCGTCAGTCCGAGATAGCATAAGTGAACGATTGTTAAAAACCGGTGATATAATGAATGGCGTCATTAACATGAATAACAACAAAATTACCAACATTGGAGAACCGACGGATAATCTCGACGCTGCAACGAAGAAATATGTAGACGATAACAATATTCCGATGACAACTTCGTTGTCAACGATCAATGACGAAATGACCAAAATTAAAACTGATTATTTTAATCACATACAAACGTTTCTGAATTTTCGTAGGAACTTAAACAGAACAACTAAAGATTGTTTTTGGAAAACCACCAACCGTTGATATTAAACTCACCGACATTAATATAAAACTCAACGATATTCTCAGTGGAATTCCTAATATCATTCAAAAAACTAATCTGATTAAAATTCCTCACGGACAAGCTAACAATATCGTGTACACGGTATCATCAGGATCATCAACGTGGACACAGCGCGATAACACTATCAAACATACCGCAGAAGTAACCGGTGTGTACAGGTTGTCCGTGTTCAGTTCTGCAAAATTTATAATATTCACTACATTTTCATGGCGTTATTCAACCGATAATTTTTCTGGGACTGTATCTGTAGTGTTAAATAAAGATACCGAAGAAACGTTTATGCTGGTATCAGATGATAAAAAATTAACCACAGTGTCCTACTGGTGGTGCATAGAATTTGTAGCTGAAACACCTCCGTTGTCGCTGTCTTAGACAACGACAACAACTAAAGTATAATGATAGACGCTAACAGATACAGATACGATCAAGTAACAACATGGCAGAATAAATTAAAAACCATCATCGATAATTATACAGCAAAAATAAAAAAAAATACCGTAAACGTGCAACCGTCGTTGATATCATGGTTTATTCGGTTTCTACGCTAGTTGCTGAAACTGGCGTAGTATTATCAACGCTGACGATGACAGCACCGATCGTTGTAACAATCATTGTTTCATCGTCAACGTCGATCGCTGGAATATTTAATATTAATTATCGCGAAAAAGATAAATACGTGCACGAATGAAAAATTGAACGAGTACACGATGAAATTACACACAGCAACGACCGCATATTCTAAATTGTCATCGTTGATTTCTTCGTCACTTAATGATGGAATAATATCTGATGAAGAATGCAGTATCGCAATAAAGATCTACAATGAAGTATTCAGCGATGTAGTCGTCAACGATAACGTCGTTAATGAAAAAATTTCTGAACAGGATTTTAAACAATAATAGTATAATAATGACATCGTTCGATCAGCGATCGCAGGAATTATTATAACAGATCGTCACTAATGCTGCTCCGGTAAGAACCACAATGATATCGGCGAGTTCAACTTCGCCTGAATTCAGTATTAATTTTCCAACTGCAATACCAGCTTCCGAGATAGCATTGGCGCAATTACGGGTTTATTATACTTGGCCCAATATTAGGTCAACGTCGTTTGGTGGACTACAACCGAATAATTCATTAGTATTTGCAAATAAAAACAAACCCGATGGAACTCCTGACTGGCAAGTAGTTAGTATTCCAACGGGAAGTTATCAAATAGAACAGATCAATGAAGAATTCCAGCGCAGAATTAAATCCATCACAGGAAAAGAATCAAAGATTGCCATTACCGTCCACGAGCCAACACTGTCTTCGGCCGTTGAAATATTATCCCCCGATTACGCCGTTGACATATATCAAAGTTCGATCAGATCAGTGTTAGGATGGCCAGATATTGCACCTCCATATGAAGGTCCACCAGAACCACGCCAAGATGAATTTTTAACAAATAATCGAAAATTCATCAAAATTCCAGATTACCGAAATAATTATCTGTGGTCCATTAATCGATTTTTTACTGATGAACAAGCAGAAATTCCTGATCTAAGTGAAGACGGTCGTTTAACATGGGATATGAATATTATCAATGTTACAATCCCAATCATCGTAGATGAATTTAACCGAGTGTTGACCAATTTCAAAAATTTAATCGTTCATCTGACATATTATCACAGCGATGATGTGAAAAAAAATATCGTAGAAACAATTCGACATCTGAATTCAATATTTTTTGATTCTGAATATATTAAATATGTTTTGGTCAAAAATGCGTATAAACATCATAAAGACCCAGAAAATGCGAAAGATGCAATTGAGAAAGTTTACGAAGAAGTATATACTAGACGTAAAATCGGAGAATTCAAACAATTAATGATTAATCTTGTTAAGGAAAATTTTCCAAAAATCCTTGAATCATGGAGAAAAATATCCCCACCAGCAGGTATTCTTCGACATAATAACTACCCATATGGTGGTGGCCGTCATGTCGCCCCGGGCATGGTCATTATTACTTCGACGATCGCTGTCAATTTGGTATGTGACGTCGTCGACGGCAGTTATCAAGTGGACACTGATAAATCCAATCAGGCTCAGCAAGGATACATTCTCTACTCATTTACACCTCAAGTCCCTCCAGGTTATTTGATTGTATCAGAACCAATCAATGTTGTTTATCTGAAATGTAACAGTCGTCTCTTATCACGGATACATTTCAAACTTACTGATCAATCTGGCCACTTGCTCGATCTTAGCTCGGAATCGCTGAATATAAACCTGTATGTGAGATCTTAGAGTGATTCCGCAACGAGAAACAAAAATAAAAAATATCAAATAATTAATTATTTTTTTTACCCCATTATTTTATCAGGATCAGAAATGAGTTATTCTGATGCAACACTATTAGTTTCGTTCTCACTGGTAACACAGTCACTAGTGACACAGTCACTACAGTCACACTCGTCGTCTTTATCTTTAGCCACTAATACTTCCGCATCTTCGTTTATCAACTCCGTCATCGCCATGATATCTTTCAGTTGTTTTATACGAGCGTGTATGAGTCTTTTCGTTTCGTATCCGTGAGATAATTCTAACCTAACCCACTCGATGGCCCGTGATAACGGCACAAATAATTTCACCTGCGTATCCGTGATTGCCGCCAGAGATCGTAACATTGTCTGTTGAATTATCTTTATAAATCTATAATCGGCGGGTAAGGTGTATCTATTTTCTGACCTCCGAAATTGTAATGATTCAAAATCACTCATTATTTTTTCAGGATCAAGTTGGTCAGATATTTTCACGCCGCTGTTTTGTAATTTCTTAATAGCAGAAATAATTGATGTGATGTTTTCGTGATTCATTATTTTTTATATTATAAATTATTTGTTTAAATAAAAATAAAATATTTCTGAATAAATATTTCTGAATAAAAATAAAAGTAATAGTCCTCAGCGAGGACTGTTTTTGAGATGATTGTTTTTTTAATGATTATGAATATATACAAATAATTATGATTTTGATTGTATTTTTTGGACGGCACAAACATATAATTGGATGATTGTATGAACATGAATATATACAAATGGTGATGACGGGGAAACCTTGTCTACGTCCAACAGATTTTGTACACTCTGCCCCCATACACAAAACCCGGGGAGTGTAAAAGTTCACCCACCACGAGGTGGTATGATAGGGGAGTGTATTTTGTCTGTTGTGGATGTCGAGAAAATTCTCCGGGTCCCCCCAATTAATAGCATCTGTCGCTGAATGCAAGATAATATATCTTTAGCATTTTTGGAGACTCGAACACGCAGAGAGTCTACACTAGTGGATCCGCACGCAAACGTCTTAACCACACGGCTATCGGAGCTGTTATGAATTATAGTTAAATTTAAGTATATAAATATTCACACTGCCTCACAGTGACAATGTCACGGACACCGATATAATATTCTGATTCTGAATAAATTCTGCAATTTTATATATTTCTGCCGTTTCTGCTTTATTAAAACACTGTAACACTGTTACGGCCAGAACTCTGTGTTAGTAAATGCACTGGATCGATATTGTTCTAGTACATTCCGCCCGCTGCAGAACTGCGGTGGATTCATTTAGTATAGTGTTGTCTGCTGCGATCTATATGTGTACAATATAATATCACGGCTGAGGATTTTATGTTCTGTTTGAGGATATATTTTCTGCAACTAATACTTCCACAACGTTGAGATGTCTGGATTGGAGAGATATTTAAGTATTACGATTAGACTGTAGTACCAAGCTGCTCAATTACTCTATCAGTAATAAAAATCCGTCATCACTGAATATGTATAAGCAATAACAAAAAAGGGAGACAACTACTTAATTGTTCTATCAGCGATGACGGATTTATATCGCTTTATTGTATATATCGGAATGTAATTTTTTGATTGTATTTAACTGAATATGCTGATCTTCTCGAATTATCCGCCACATATTGTACCGCACGCGAGTTAATACCAAAATATTTAGCAGCAGCAGTCATTGATGGGAAAATTCTCTCTTTGCCTGCCTCTGTATTTGTTGATGCAACCGACCTCTTTCCAAACATTTTACATTTTCCAGTATTTCCAAGTATATTATTTTGGCTCCGTGTAACAACCCGGAGGTTACATAAATTATTATCTTTCGGGTTTGAATTTATGTGATCAATTACAAGTCCGTCTTCGATGACCCCATGGAAACATTCAAACACGAACCTATGAGATAGATATGATTTTTTTTCCAGCAGTAAACATGAGATAACCAGTATTAATAACAAAACCAACTGGTGTTTTCCTTTGACAGTGTCTGATGACACCATCACGAGACGCTTCATAATTTTTAATGATAGGGTGTTTGTAAAACACCCTTTGCTCCATTTGTATATATAATATTATTTGTCTAAATGATAATTTTGAAATCTGGCCAGATAGTCTTCAGCGGTTTTTAACGGAGACTCACCTGACAACTTCTTATCATAATATCGTTTTAGCTCTCTGTATTTTTTTACCACCACACGCTACACATAACCGTGTTTCTCCTCTGACTCCAACACCGCATCGTAAACCCGGTTTTGGTCCTAGACTCCCTCTACGATAACTTTGCATGTGTTGGCCACAAAATTCATTTACGCATGATTTATTACAAGGAGTTGAAAATCCAATCATGAGCCATCGGCATAGGTTGTTTATTTGAATCATTATATATATATAATTAAAGTTTAATTAAACATATATATTTGCTTTAAATATAGTATGGAGGAATTTGAGAGATTATCCACAATTAAACCTTCCACCGCAAGACTTGATCTTGACAAATTACCAAAATCTAAATTTAATTTTTCCATGCAAGATCTGGCTAGCGATATAACCGATCGTATCCGTGAAGGTAAAAAAGAATTTCGCAGCGATGGTGCGGCTCATACTTAGTCAACATTCAGGATTATGAATGACACCAGTGGTGTTGTTGTCGATGCTAGAATGAGTGATGAACGAGGTAAAAATATTATTAACTATCTCGACAATCAGAGATATATTATTTTAGTAAAATTTATTGTGCAGACAGATGATGGATACTTGGATTATTCGTGATAAACGTGAACCGATACTGTTTTATACTGGAAATAATACTGTTACATTAAATAAACAATCCAAGCCAGGTGTGCTAACCGGTATTGATAAACCATATTATGAACGAGCATATTCTGTCACGGCAGTTATATATGCAATATATCCGCTAAATAATAAACCCAGCGTTGGGGATCTCAGACCAATGAAAATTTCAAGAATAAATTGTGTAGCTGAACGTGTCATGGAACATTTCTCAAAAGCAATACGCGAAAACGGTTTAACAGATCTAAGACGCACAAAAATAAACGAGTTGGCAGAAACAGTTAGAGATACAGGAGCATCTATCAGCGACGTTGCTAAACTAGAAAAAAAATTAAAATTTCCAATAACAGTAAAAACACTAACCGGAGAAATTTTGTACAAACAGAAATATACAAAAAATGGAGCTCCAATAACAATCATCGATCATAACGCGCATGCATGGACTGATGCTGTAACAATATTTCCACGAGATAGGACAGTCAGATTTTATGACGATTATATATTCGATGCTATCAGTGATATCAGTAAGAGCGACCCTGTATCTGTTTGGTTATTTCAGAGTTCAGAATCCGCATATTACGATCAATTTGTAAAACCTAACGGAGAGATTTACCGTAGAGAATCTCTCCATGAAGAAATGAAGAATCTTGCACAACGCCTTTGGCGTGAATATAATTCTGAAGTTGAACAATTACTAAATAATTGTTTTACAGTTCCATCAGTTGCGGCTCACTTCGCTCAGAAGAAAAATTCATGGTCACCGACACGATCAGAATTCCTCGAAGATGTTCAACGTAGTTGTGTCGAATATGGGCATGGCGGATTATGGAATACCAAATACGATCATCGTAAAGTTATATCGGTTGATATGGTTGCGTGTTATCCTGGGAGTTTTCTTGGATACGGAGACTGTTCTGAATATTTTGAAAGATTCGGACATCCGACACATGAAATGACGCGAGTTGCGATAAATGGACCATTACCTGATTTTGATTTAACTGGATTCGCTTGTGTAAAATCATTTAAGTTTCGTAATAATCTTCATCCGATCGTTTATGCGTGGTTTGGTAGACATTTCTCAGAAAAATATTGGGTTCCAATAGTGCTATTACGATACATGCTTGATGCGGGAATCTTAGTGTCGTTGAGCGTAAGTGAAGCTATTATATCATATCATTCGCAGAAACAAGTTTGGTTACCACAACAAAAGAAACATTCACCCCTGACAGAGTCAGGCGAAGATTGGGATAAATTTGATTATGAAAATAAGGTTGCAAAAGATCTCGGTAGAAAAATAATCGGTAAATTTACTCAAGGAGGATCATATGATCATAAACGACATTGTACAAGATTAATCATGGATGATGCTGAGTTAGATTTTATAATTACTGATACAACGAACAAAGGAACATTTATAAGCAGAAGTAATGCTTATTTATCAGACGGAATTAAATTAGGTACAATCGTGAGTTATATCGATGGTGAGTCACCGCAATTTACTCATTTAAGATCTTCTATGCTCGCTTACGTTTCTATAAATTTATTATCGATGATAAATAGATTTCCTTGTTACGCTGTCAGAGTTGCTAAGGATTCGTTTTATATAAATAGCACGTACGTGGATTTGGTAAAACCGTTACTCGGTAATGGTGAATGGGGATCATGGAAAATAAAACACGAAAGTATACTCGATTATTCTGAATCAGCAGACGTTGAAATCAAAGAAATATACTACGGTAATGACAATCAAATACCAGTATCAACGTCACCATCTGTATTTGATCCCGTGGCCAGACATAAAACCATTTATCTCAATGGACCTGGAGGTTCTGGTAAAACAACACGTGTCATTGAATTATTTCATCAGAGTTCAGATATGATTGTGTTGACACCTACACACAGACTAGCAAGAGAAATAAAACAACGAGGAGTAAAATCATGTACATACCATAGTTTCTTCAGATGGTGTGGAGATACGTGGACACCTGAGCGAATGGGTGAGAAATATATTCCGAAAATCATCATCTGGGATGAGATTTGTACAGTATCGTTAGAAACATTAAAAATATTTCTTGATTGGTTATTAACGAAAAATACTGCTGTGATTATGTGCGGCGATCATGGTCAACCACCACCTTTCGTCGGTCAATCTCCGCACGAGTGGTTAAAATCATTTGTGGATTATTATGAAGAAATAAATGATGATCATAGAGCTATTGATGAACCTCTGAAAGAATTTAAAAGATTAATCAGACTACAGCCAGATAGAATACAATGTGAGATAATGCGTGAAATAATTCCAGAAACTCCTGTGAATGATTTTTGGAATCTGTGGACACCAAATGATTTAATAGTTGCGAGTAGAAAAATAGTTCGTGATGAATTACAAGAGAAATTATTTTTGTTACACAAAGAAAGATTTCCAACGTTACCTGTACCATTATGTTATCGCCCAGCGGATACTCGACGACAAAATATTGAAGTTGAAGTTCCAGGAACAAATGAAAAACAAAATCTTGTGTTAAATGATATTGTTTTGGTTGATGTTGATGTTGTTGAAAACTCGTTGAGTATGAATAACTCACCGTGGAAATTAGGATATGCTATAACAATTCACTCGTCACAAGGACTAACTATTACTGATACAAATATCTGGATTGTCGATGATAGAGTAGAATGGTCAAATTTAGTTTATCTCGCAGTATCTAGAGTCAGGAGAATATCTCAACTACATAGAGTTGTCATAAACTCCACAGAAAATAATAATGAAACTGTTAGTGACACCAAAGGTGTTATTGGCGTAATAAGAAAAAAATTATCCAGTTATAAGCAATGTGACAAAAAAAATAATCCCGATTTTGATATTGATACTGAATTTATTATAACGCTAAAACAACAATAGAATAATCGTTGTGTAATTTGTAACTGTCACATGTTGTGGAAGTATTCTTGTAATAATCCAAAACAATTTACTGTGGATAGAATTAATAGTGATCTTGGTCATACACGTGATAATGTGATGCTGACCTGTCTTGAACGCAATCGACGCAGGGGTTCCAATTTACAAAAGTGAACGCGGTGGTAATTGTGAGTCCTCAGGAATTACTTGTAATTGTTCACGTACAAATCCACGTTGAGGAGCAGTTGAATCTAGTCTGTAGATGGCGGGTCTACCTGTGGACCTTACCACGCTAGAAATTTTATGTGTGGTCACACTCCAGATAGGATCATTTGCTCCTTTTTACCCCCTTCAAGTTCACCAGGTTCATATAAACACCTTACGGTAACATTACCTAATACTGGTTGAGAGGAAGATTCACGTCGGTGTATTGGTATATATTTTTTTGTGATCGCATTGGTGAGTTTCATAGAAGTTGCACGAGTAATTTCATTATTTAACGCAGCTATCACACTTGGTAATCTTGCAACCCATTCGCGAGATCTTGTATCTGTATAAATTATTTCCTTCGCATACTGGTATCCAAATAACCGCTCAGCGAGTGTTCGATTAAATCGTTCAACGATTGCCTGATCACGATGAATTTCGGTGTGTCCTCGTCTGATTTTAACGTTATGTTTTTTCATCAACGATGATACTGCACCAAGAAATTCTTTGCCATGATCAACCTGTAGCAACCGTAGCCATTGTAGGCCACCACGTTGATAAATTCGTTCAAACGCAGATGCAACCTCAGTTGCTGTCTTTGTTGACAGTGGTTCTGCTTCTTTATATCTACTTGCAACGTCAACGACAGTTAGCGCGTATTTATATGTGCGTAATTTACGTCCACGTGTTTTAATAGTATCATGTGGTAAAATCAAAATATCTGCTTGATGAACTTCATTGGGAACGCTGACATCAAAATGTGCATACTGAATTTTTTTAGGTGGTGGTAGATAGATTTGCCATAGTGCTTGTCGTGCTAACCACGCTGCAACAAGAGCACGTGGAACCTTTGCAGCTTCGGCGAGTTTACTAATCGCTGCTTTGCCCTTCCAATATCCTCTCGGGGAATAATAAATGGACTCCATTATAATAATCATATAATCAATTACCCAGCCCCTAACATAATTTTACCTTTCATACCAGCTTTTACCAGAAAAGCAGCTAATTTTTCTCGGAGTGATTTATCTTTTATATTATTTATGGTATGAATTAATTTGATATCGGCGAGATGTCGCTGTTGTAAATCTTTGCTTCGATAAGCAATATCATGAACGTAACACGCTTGATCAATCTTATTTATTGGATGCTCTCCAGGTCGCGGTTGATCTTGATTGTCGAGACGAATATCTAAACGAGTCCCAGGCCCACAATAATTATAACCCGGTAAGTGTTTTTCCCCGGGATATTTCGCCCACGGTAATCCTGGTAATTCTTCTAATGACGCAGCAACATCACCTCCTGTCTTTATACTTGAAATGAATTTATATTTTTTTGTGCCACACTTTTCACATTTACCTGTCAGTGCACGCTTTTTATTTTTTGCTATTATTGTTGTTAATCCAGTGGTGGACGTGGCTGCCCTGCATCGAACACAATATAAATTCATACTATTTATTATATAGATATAATTGATTTTTCTGCGACACGAAAACAAGAGCCAGTAAAACATCACCCAACGTTACCGAATTCTATCAGAATGATAATAATAGGTCCATCTGGATCAGGCAAAACACAATTATTGCTTAATCTGATAATGAGATGGCTCAGGTGGGATAAATTGTACTTAGTAGCACCATCTGTAGATGATCAGCGATGCTATGAAGTACTTAAGGATTTTAATGAAAATGAAAAATTGTTAAATTAAGACAGTGACGTTATTGATTTTATTACATCTGTAGATGATCTGGATGGAAGTATTAATAATTTAGTAGTGTACGATGATGTCATGCTGGACAAACAATCAAATCCAGCTAGGATATTTTCTCGAGGTAGACATAAAAATACTGACGTGATTTATGTTACACAGCGTTACAAACAAATTCCAAAAGTGTTGCAAAGGCAGCTGCGCTTGGCGCTGTTGGAAATGCTGCTGGAATGGCACTAAAGAAAGCAACAGGACAAGGAATAAAAACCTCCAAAAAAAGGGAGAGGGTCTAAGACTGCCAGGGACCCCACATTCGTGGTACGGAAAGGGTCTAAGACTTCCCGGGACAGTTCGTTGATTCTGCCCATGTCCAGTTTTGATTTACTTGATGCTGCTAAGCAACTAAACATAAAAAACTTCAGAGGTGTTTTTATGCGTGATCAATTACCGCACAAACCAAACCGTGTTGAAACTGGTATCATTAATCTTGATAAAAACTCTGGCCCTAGTACTCATTGGGTTGCATACGCGATTGATCCACGTGGAATTGTTTATTTCGATTCGTATGGGTTGGCGCCACCAAAAGAATTTTTACGATATAGTAATTTAGCCAGTGATATACCAGTATGGCATTCAACATTACCAACACAAACAATAACAGATCTGCCAATATGTGGCCGTGAAGTACTCGCCGTACTTGACGCTGTATCTTTGGCACCGCCAGGAAAACCACCTCATAAAGTCGTACACGAGTATACCATCAGATGACACAGTCGTCCACCAACGTTTTAAACAGACATTAGTAAATATAATGGTAGATATTTACGGGAGATCTTCTCGCGGTAAAGCTCAGCAGCAAGGTGACTTATCCAAGTATGCAACTCTTGATCAGCTCAGAAATGAAATCGATGATTTATTAAACATTACAAGCGTTGATCAAAATGAAGTCGTTGTTTTTCAGGATAAACAAGGACGATTAAATACAAGTAATATACAACTACCAGATGTGATCATACGAATTACCACCGCGGTTGTTAATAATATCGTTACTTTTACTGAGCAAGGTAAAATACAAGATTCCGGTAAGTCAGTTAACGATTATATCGAGAAAGCCGGTGATGCATTCACTGGAAACATTATCATGAATCAAAATAAAATTACAGACCTAGGAAACCCAGTCGCACATACAGACGCCGCAACAAAAAAATACGTCGATGATCAAGAATCTAAGTTTGTGTTAGCTAACTAGTGGTATAATGCGTACATTTCTCAACATGAATAATAATGATATTAATAATCTCAGAACACCAGAATCAGATTTTGACGCTGCAACGAAAAAAATATGTTGATGATAGCAACATACCGACGGTGACATCATTAACAACAATCAATGATGGAATGGCCACATTCAGATCTGAGTATAATTCTCACGCACAAACGTTTCTAAATTTTCGTGGAAACATAAACAGAACTATAAACGAATTTTTTGGTAATCCAGTGGTTGTAGATATTAAACGCGCTAATATTAACACAAAACTCAACGATATTGTCAGTGGAATTCCTGATATTGTTAATAAAACTAATTTGATTAAAATTCCTCACAAGCAGATCATCAACGTGGTATACACAGTAGCATCAGGATCAGCAGCATGGTCACAGCAGAATAACACTATCAAACATACCGCGGAAGTCACTGGTGTGTATAGGCTGTCCGTGTTCAGCTCTGCAAAATTTAGGATATTTACCACGTGTCCATGGCGTCATTCAACCGATAATTTTTCTGGGACCGTGTCTATTGTGTTAAATAAAGATAACGAAGAAACGTTTATACTGGAACCATCTGATAAAAAATTAACCACAGCGTGTTACTGATGGTGTCTGGAATTTGTCGCTGAAACACCTCAATCAATTACTTAATAAAAGTATATGAATCAAACCTCAATCGACCTTCAACGTTACAGATACAATCAAGTATGTGAGTGGCACACCAAATTGAAGAATATCGTTGACGATTACACAATAAAAGTAAAAAAATATCGCAGACGTGTAGTTGTCGTTGACATAATTGTGTATTCGGCATCCGCTGTTATCGCTGGAGCCGGCGTATTATTATTATCAACAATAACAATGACATCGCAAGCAGTTGTAACAATTGTCGTTTCAGTCGCAACAACAATTGCTGGTATTTTTAATATTATTGCAAAGAAAATAGCTACATGCATAAACGCAAAATTACACGAGTACACAATAAAACTACACGCGGCTATGTCAAAAACCACAATGACCTCAGCGAGTTCAACTAATCCTGAATTTAGCGTTAACTTTACAACTGCAATTCCAGCGAAAGAAATTGCGCTGGCTCAATTACGTGTTTATTACAGTTGGCCAAATATTAGATCAAAAATGTTTGGTACATTACAACCAAATAATTCGCTGGTATTTGCAAATTAAAATAAACCTGATGGAACTCCTGATTGGCAAGTTGTTGGAATTCCTACGGGTAGTTATCAGACTGAACAAATCAATGATGAATTTCAGCGCAGAATTAAATCTATTACAGGAAAAGAATCCAAAATAGCTATGAATGTTTACGAACCAACATTATCAGCCGCGATGGCAATAAATTCACCTGATTACGTTGTAGATATTTATCAATCGTCAATCAGATCTGTATTAGGATGGCCTGACGTTGGAGCAGTTTATACAGGTCCGCCAGAACCAACCAGGCATGATTTTGTTAAGAATAAAACAACATTTCATTAACATTCCAAGTTATCGAAAAAATCCTCCATGGACATTGTTTAACAGAGATAAATACATCACTGGAACTGATGGTAAAAAAATTCCTCAAATAACGGATCTATTAATTACTGATGATTTAGTAGAAAAGAAATTAAATGTAGATTTTATTAAATCATTTACTAGCGCAATCAAACCTGAATCTGACCGAATAATTAATAATGTAAACAAATTTGTTTTTAGCGCTGATGCAATATTACAGCAATGATACAAGACAACAGATTATAGAAAATATTAGAGATTTATCTCATATTTCCCCTGACCGGGATTTTATCAGAAATGTTATTATTGAAAATATAATGTCTGATGCTGAGTTAAAACAATTATTTTTAAACAATATTAAGAAAAAGTTGAATCATTCAATCGCTTACCCGAACTCGAGTTTGATATGGAACGAGAAATCGGCTCCATTTTTAGAGATCATTTTCCCACAATTGTTGAATCATGGAGAAAAATAGCCCCACCGGCAAGTATTCTCAGACATAACAATGATCCATACGATGGAGGTCGTCATATTTCACCTGGTATTGTTAATATAACATCAACAATCGCGGTCAACCTTGTTTGTGACGTGACGGATAGAAGCTATCAAGTAGATCTTGAAAAATCCAATCAGGCCCAGCAAGGACATATATTATATACATTTACACCTCAAGTGCCCCCTGGGTATTTAATTGTATCTGAGCCAATAAATCCAGTTTATCTGCGATGTCATAATCCACTATTATCAAGGATTCATTTCAAACTTACTGACCAGATTGGACACTCTCTGGATCTGAGAAATAAATCATTAATTATAAATCTGTATGTAAGATCGTAGAACGTCTGAATAAATATTTATTATCAGAATAAAAATAAATAATCTCATTCTGAAGAAATATTTATTATCCGACTGAAATAAATAGTCTGATTCTGAAATAATTGTTATTATAATAAAAAAATAAATATTAAGATTATCAAACAAATTCTTCAGATTGATGGGTATATATTGCCTGAATTTAATCAGATTATCAAATAAATTCATGAAACCGATGGGTATATTGCCCGAATTTATTAAGATTATCAAACACTTTCTTCAGATTGATGGGTATATTGCCTGAATTTATTAAGATTATTAAACAATTTCATCAAATTGATGGGTATATTGCATGATTTTAATCTGATTCTGAATAAATATTATCTGAATAAAAAATAAATATTATAATCAGAATTAATATTATAATCTGATTCTAAATAAATATTATAATAATAAAAATAAATATTAAGATTATCAAACAAATTCTTCAGATTGATGTGTATATTACCTGAATTTAATCAGATTATCAAACAATTTTTTCAGATTGATGGGTATATTGCCTGAATTTAATCAGATTATCAAACAATTTTTCAGATTGATGCATATATTACTTGAATTTAATCTGATTCTGAATAAATATTATCTGAACAAAAAATAAATATTATTATTAGAATAACAAATAAATATTATATTCTGATTCTATATATTATATTCTGATTCTAAATATTATATTCTGATTCTAAATATTATAATCAGAATTAAAAAAATATTATAATCTGATTCTAAATATTATTGTCAGAATAAATATTATAATCAGAATAAATATTATTATCAGAATAAAAATAAATATTATTTCTGAATAAATCTGATTCTGCATAAATATTATAATCTGATTATAAATAAATAAATATTTTTTTTTACTGTACAGAGTTCGACTTTGTCAAGGACTCTGCCAAGGGTTTTGTTTAGCCATTACCACAGTCACTGGGCCAGTATTTTCACTGTCACTACTTTCACTGTCACTTTTATAATCATCTGACATAATCTCCCTCAACTGTCTTATACGAGCATTCATAATCTTTTTGTTTCGTATTCGTGAGATAATTCTGACCTAATTTTATCAATCGCGTGTGAGAGGGGGACAAATAATTTCACCTGATTATCTGTAACCATTGCCAAGGATTGTAATATTGCTTGTTGAATCAACTTCATGAATCTGTAATCAGATGGTAGTGTATATCTATTTTCCATTTTTAGTTGTTGTAATGATTCAAAATCACACATAATCTTTTCAGGATTAAGATTATCAGATATCTTTATACCGCTATGTTGTAATTTTTTAATCGTAGAAATAATAATATTAATATTGTCGTAATTCATTATATAATAAATATTTATTTAAAATAAAAAAAAATATTTGTATTCCTCAAACGAGGAATGTATTTACAGTATATACAATCTTAATTATAAAGGACAGCACAACATATAATATTAATTATAGTAGCTTATTTACAGCTCAAGCGTATTTACAGCATCAAGTATATTTACAGCGTCAAGCGTATTTACAGCACATACGTATATTGGACAATCTTAACTAACTTAATTATAGTACTTATATAAAGGACAGCACAGTTACATATAAACTTCATTAACTTAGATCTAAGGACAGTACACACATAAAGGGGCCTTCTTTACGTTCAACAGATTTCTGCACACTCTCCCCCATAATCAATCCCGGGGAGTGCTAAGGTGAACCCACCACGTGGTGACATGGTGGGAGAGTGTATTTTTCTCTGTTGAATTTCGAGGAAACTGGGCGGAGCCCCACTTATGAAGAAAAATTGGCATAATACCGCCACCAACGACAATATGTCAGTCATGGGTTTCGAAATCAAGACCTCGAGTACGAGAATTCGACACTTTAACACTGCACCACAGACTCGTGTTACAAATATACGTTTCAGGAATTATTATAAAGTTTACCTGTACTAAATAAGCAGTCAACCTACGTGCGACCAGTATACTTGGATAGATCATAATTATTGTAAATTGTAGCTTGGATTTATTTCAGTTCCAAACACATCATATAAAATAAATCGTAAAATCTACTATCTTACACACATTCCTGCCGGGTTAAAGTAACATGTGTACTGCTATCAATCGTTGTCAAGGATTTAACATCGATCGATAAATCAATTACATGAGTCTGTCAGATGTTAATGTATATTACGCTGTATTGATTAACACAGTTGAAATATACACAATTATACATCAACTTCGTGAACGATATATTTATTATTTTTATGAAATTATTATGGACGAAGTAACATACAGGAAAGAGAGATATATCAAGCATCATAATAAATACGATTGAGATGACACACAAAAAAATGGCTGCTGTCTGTAAAATTACGCAGTACAAGGGAGACAACTTCTTAATTACTCTACAGAGAGAGCTTTTACTTGACAGAGTTATCTCGGTCCATATGTATGATATTTAAACGTGATTAGCTGATCATATTTATTTGAAAATTCAGACTTGGTTATATTATCCGCGACATATTGTACAGAACGCGGGTGAATACCAAAATATTTACCAGCTGCATTTATCGAATGAAATATTATTTCTTGGCCTCTATCTGCATTTACAGATTTAACAACTTTTGGAGATTTACTATATTTCCCAGTATTTCCATATACAGAATTCTGACTTTGTGTAACAACTCGCAAGTTACGTAACGAATTATTTTTAGGATCCCGATCAATATAATCGATTACAAGTCCGTCTTCGATGACTCCATAAAAACATTCGTACACGAATCTATGTGATAAATAATTTTTTCTCCAGTACGGAACATGAGATAACCAGTATTAATGACAAAACCGACTGGTTTTTTTAATCGACAGTTCCTGATTACACCATCACGAGATGCTTCATAATTCTTGATGATGGGATGCTTCATAAATTCATTTTGTTCCATTTGTATAATAATATTATTTGTCTAAATGATTATTTTGATAATCTGGCTAGATAGTCTTCAGCGT
Organism: Megalonaias nervosa; assembly: GCA_016617855.1. Classification (NCBI taxonomy): domain Eukaryota; kingdom Metazoa; phylum Mollusca; class Bivalvia; order Unionida; family Unionidae; genus Megalonaias; species Megalonaias nervosa. The sequence goes on from JAECUM010001462.1 coordinate 22,020, forward strand.
TTCTTAAGGGAGATTCACCAGACGATGTCAGGGTGTTATTTTTTTTATCATAATATCGTTTTAGTTCTCTATATCTTTTACCACCACAATGTACACACAACTGAGGTTTTCCTCTGACTAAAACACCACATTTTAAACACGGTTTTGGTCCTAGATTGCCGTGTCGAACGCTTTGCATGTGATAACCGCAGAATTCGTTTACGCAAGCTTTATTACAAGGTGTCGTATATCCGATCATGAGCCAATTACAGTTATTCTTTGTTTGAATCATTATATAAACATAATTAAACTTCAATTTAAATATATATTTGCCTTAATTATAATAATGGAGGAATTATCCGCAATTGAACTTTATAGAGCTAGATTTGATCTTGACAGACTGATGGAATATAAATTTAGTTTTTTTTATGCAAGATCTGGCTTTAACAAATAAGGATATAACCGATTATATCCGTGAAGCCAAGAAGGAATTTCGCGGTGATGGTGCTGCTCATGTGTGGTCAACATTCAGAATCATGAAAGCTGTCGATACTATAATGAATGACGAGCGAGGAAGAGAGATTATTAACTACCTTGATATTCAAAGATATTTTATTCTAATAAAATTTATTGTAAAAGACAGACGACGATACTTGGATTATCCGTGACAAGCCTGACCCTGTCCGCGTGACGCAGTCAGGGCCCATTGTCACATTGAATAAAAATTCCAAACCAGGAACGTTAACTGGTATTGACAAACCATATTATGAGCGAGCGCATCCCGCGACTGCAGTTGTTTATGCGATATATCCGCTAAATGATAAACCTAACGTTAATGATCTCAAACCGATGAAACTGTCAAGGATAAATTGTGTGGCTGAGCGAGTTACAGAACATTTCACAAACGCGATGCGTGGAAAAGGTTTAACGGATTTACGACGTAAAAAAATAAACTCGTGGACAGAAACAGTTAAAGATATCGGAGTGTCTATTAAAGATGTTGCTGAACTAGGAAAGAAATTAAAATTTCCAATAACAGTGAAAACACTAACCAGAGAGATTTTATACAAATCGAAATGTGAATCAAGGGGAGTCCCGATAACAATCATTGATCATAACGCACATGCATGGACGTCTGCGGTGACAATATTTCCACGAGGCAGAACAGTTAAATTTTTATGACGATTATATCTTTGATTTTATCAGAAATATCAGTAAGAGTGACCCTGTATCTGTTTGGCTGTTTCAGAGTTCGGGATATGATTATCATGATTAGTTTGTACGGCCTAATGGAGAAATTTATCGTGCAGAATCTGTCCACAAAGAAATGAAAAATCTTGCATTAAAATATACTTCTGACGATGTCAGGGTTGGACAATTACTGAATAACTGTTTTACCGTTCCATCAGTTGCTGCTCATTTTGCTCCGGAGAAAAATTCATGGAAGCCGACACGATTGGAATTTCTTGAAGACGTTCAACACAGTTGTGTGGAATATGGACACGGCGGATTATGGAATACTAAATATGATTGTAACGACGTTATCTCATTTGATATGGTAGCATGTTATCCTGAAAGTTTTCTTCGATACAGAGAGTGTTCTGAATACTTTAAGAGATTTGGACATCCGACACACGAGATGACCAGAGTTGCGATAAACGGACCTTTACCAGATTTTGACCTTACCGGATTCGCTTGTAT